>BLYF01000003.1:200864-248778 GCA_014905255.1 Herpotrichia juniperi | reverse complement strand
GTACGTACGTCACTATAGGCAAGTACGTTAACGTACTACGCAATCGTACTACTTTAGATTGAACGCGCTGCCGAGCCTACACTCAGACATGTCGCATGGTAATCATAGTCATTTATGGATGAGCTACCGCCATCGTGCTCCGAGTCGGTATATCGATATGTGCGGCTGCTTTGGCAACGCTTCTACAAGATCCGGGTTCAGAAGATATGCAAAAACTGAGACAGCTTAAACAATGAAATTCAGTGAACGAGAGAAACGTATCATGACGACAAATACAAAGTTACAACATCATAATCCCGACAAGGCAAAGCGCTAGACGCGTTCCTCGTCCCTCACAACTCTTTGCATTTTGACGCCTCGACTTCGTCACAATGTTAGAAATTCATCACAAATCTGCTTTATCCCATTACCAATTCTGTTTAGTATTCAGTATCATATCCACAAAGCTCATGGTGAAAACAGTGCCAAATGACCTTGTACGGCTGAGTCTGTTTGGTGTTGAACGCAGCATAGTTTTTAGATAATGAGCAATTTGCAATATTAATAGGTTGAAGTACGTGATATATCTGGAAACAGAATGAGACATAATATGATTCACTCTATATATTGACCGAACAAGTTTAACCCCGTCAAGACATCGGTTCATTTTCCTCAGTGCACAGAAATTCTTTATCGCCATTCTCTTCGAAGGAGTCAGCCAACTCCGATCATCACCTGCAGCGAGGTTCGACCGAAACATCTCCTACCTCTATCACCTTAAGTTTGAATCCAATGGGAGACGCGACTCTGAACTTTAGAAGCTCTCCTAAATTCCCCACTATGACTTGATCGACCCCTCCAGTGATGGATGAAGGTGAGGGGTCACAGCAGTCCTATGATACGGAGACGGATATAGACATAGGCATGAACATCGAGAAGGAGATGTCACTAGTTCTTGGTTAATTTGGAGTCATTGTTTCTACTATCTTGGATAGAAATTTTAGCTGGTTGTCGTGATGTTCCTACTATACGTAGACCTGTAATTACACTGAAGACGTGAAGACGTATGTTCAATTACTGTCATCATTCGGAGTTAAATCTATTTACAAAAAGAAACCATCTCTATCCACACACCAACCTCTAAGACTTCTCACACTTCGCGAGGGCCTCCTCAAAGATCTGCACAAATCGCCATACTTCTTCGTACGTGTTGTATAGCGGCACAGGTGCGACTCGGATAACGTCTGGCCTCCTCTTGTCCGCCACAATGCCCTCTGTCTCCAGCATCTCAAACAACGTATCTATCCGTCCCGGCTTGAGCAGAACACTAAGCTGTGTACCCCTCGCTTCTGGATTCGACGGTGTGATGATCTGGAATGAGGAATTGTTGGGGCCTGAGAGGAGGAGGTGCTCTAGGTATGCGGTGAGGGATACAGACTTCTTGCGGATATCGGACATATTCGTTTCCTTGAACACGGAGAGTGCTGCGCAGAGGGATGCGAGGTCCACGGCCGAGGGATTGGAGACTTGGTAGCCCGACGCACCTGGCGATGGCCTGAAGTTATTATCCATGTTCATTCGTCCCTGCTGGTCGCCGCCATACCATCCGCTCAGTCTTGGTCTGAATGTCGGTTTATCGTTCTCGTCGTATGCAACCTTTCCGTGGCGTTCATGCACGTAAAACCCACCAATTGCCCCCGGACCGGCGTTCATGTATTTGTACGTACACCACACCGCAAAATCGACATTCCAATCATGGAGTTGCACAGGCACGTTGCCCGCTGCGTGTGCAAGGTCCCAGCCTACTGTCAGATTTAGAGACTGCGCGTGTGCGGTAATGACCTTTATATCAAAGTATTGGCCAGTGTAGTACTGAATCCCGGGGAGTAGCAGTAATGCTGTCGAATCCGCGTGTTCGTCGATAACTTGAAGGATGGACTCAGTGCTGACTTCGTACTCGCCGTCTTTGGGTCCGATCATGACCATCGCTTCAACGGGATCATACCCCCACATCCGGATCTGACTCTCGATAGCGAAATGATCTGACGGGAAACTCTTCCAGTCCAAAATAATCTTAAACTTCTCTTTCGTCGGCTTGTAAAATGAACCCATAAGCAAGTGCAAATTCGCAGTCAATGAGCCCATAATTCCCACTTCTGATGCCTTGGCACCGACAATAGGCGCAGCTTGTTCCGCGGCGTGTTCGGCGAGGAGCTGCCATTGGATCATAGGCGAGTTGGTGAGTTTGCGGAAATGTCCGTTTACGCCAATGGTTGCCCATGTGTTGAGATGCGCTTGCAGATATGTTGAGACTGCGCGGGGTTGGAGACCGAGAGAGTTGCCGCAGAAGTAGATTGCTGGGTCAGCGTCCTCTGTGTGATGTTAACTGGGGATCTGATCACGTGTGATTGAGGATGGAATGGAAGATACCTGGTGCTGAGACGGTTGTGGCTTTGATGTTCACTTTTGATGGGATGATGAAGTTGGATCTAAACTCCCGTAAATGGTCTTTCGCGTCTAATGATTTTGCATAGTCGAGGGTATTCGCTTCCGTGGGGTACAACGGCTTCGATACCTTGGTCTGTTCTTCTATTGCCATGGAGCCCATTGTCAAGTGATAAGAGCGGAGATGATGTAATAGTTTGACGGGATTGTGGTCTCAATTGAGTTGCGTTGAATGTTGACTTATGGTAAACGTCGAATTCCAAGATGACGGCCTTCACTTTGTAGCTTCCTTCCTCTCTAGGTCTGCGGGAATCATTAGCGGGTGACGTCGGCTCAAACTTTTATGCATTGACCGCTTCCGCTTCCGCGCCACCATCCGTGTCCGCATCCGAGATCTCTTTGCGATACCAAGTCACTGCGCAGCCAGATCTAGTCAGGAGTCGCGGCAAGCCGGGAATTTGGGGGAAATATCGCGTGAGAAGTCTTGGAAAGTTGGCAGTGTTGAAGTAGTTCTTCATGTCAAAGGTTTCCTTTCATTTCACTTTAACACAAAACCATTAGCTCAACTCATTGCAATTCGCCTTTAACACTGCTCTACACCTTGACTTTGTTGTTGTTTCGACCAGAACCGCAAAAATGCCACACAACACTTCCACTATGCGGGTGCCACTCATTGGAAAACTTCCAGATTTCGAAGTCTCACAGAACGGATTCTTACCTGAACAATTGCCTCTGCAACGGCTGCCGGAATCTTACTACGAGAGCTGGGAGCTCATCCTCGATCATCTCCCCTCCCTTCTTTCTGCCTCGTCTCTCAGATCCAAAGTCGATAGACTTGAAGTTCTCTCTACATCGGGGTTAACTTCAAAACGCGAATGGCAGCGCGCCTACCTGATTCTCTCCTTCCTGACGCATGCCTACATCTGGGAATCCGGTGGTCCGTCCGAAGTATGGTTTATCCCATTCTCACCTATCATATGCTAATTGTGATCAGCGTCTTCCGCCTGCGATATCAGTACCTTTTCTTACAGTGGCGGCACATCTCGGTCTCCCACCTACAGCAACGTACGCCGGCCTCAACCTCTGGAACTATACCTCCATCAATCCTTCAATCTCAATAAGTAATGTTGACAATCTCCGTGCCCTTCACACATTCACTGGTACCCGAGACGAAGAATGGTTCTACCTTATCTCCGCAGCAATTGAATCCCATGGCTCTCGCACCATTCCCGTAATGCTCAATGCCATGGACGTCGCCGACCCTTCCGCTCGTACATCTTCTTCACCTAGTACTGTGATATCTGCTTTGGCACAATTCAAGACGTGTGTCAACCAAGTCGGCGCGATACTAAAACGCATGGACGAAAATTGCAATCCCGACGTCTTCTATAACGGCATTCGTCCCTTCCTCGCTGGATCGAAAAACATGGCCGTAGCTGGGCTGCCGAACGGCGTGTTCTATGACGAAGGAGATGGAAAAGGTCAATTCCGCCAGTATTCTGGGGGAAGCAACGCTCAGTCATCGTTGATCCAATTCTTTGACGTGTGCTTAGGCGTAGAGCACAGTATTACCGGTGCAAAGAAGGGATCTAAGCCTGGGTTCTTGAAGGAGATGAGGACTTACATGCCTGGCCCTCATCGTGCCTTCCTAGAACGTGTCGAATCCTTTTCTAACATCCGGACATACGCATCTACCAATGCGGAGGTGCAAGTCGCGTACAACGCAGCCGTAGAAGAATTATCAAAGTTCAGGGATATTCATATCCAGATCGTGACACGATACATTATCAACCCATCCAAGAAACAAGGAATGGCGAAGAACACAGGGATGAATCTTGCAGTTGCATCGACGAACGGGCCTACGAAAAGTCTGCATGGGACGGGCGGGACGGCGCTGTTGCCTTTTTTAAAGCAGTCAAGGGATGAGACGAAGGAGACTGCGTTGCGGTGAGATTCAGTGCATGAGTGGAGTTAGAGTTTGGGCGCATTTCCTGTGGCTTTCAGCTGTAAAGCACAGCATATTTGCATAGCTTATGGGGCAGCTTATGGCATTCATAGCGATAACGAATAGATCCTGTGAAGACTTTTCACTTACTTAGACCAACATGATAATGAAATCCCAAATGCCATCGTGACATCGCTATCATTGTTGCTAAGGCAGGTGGCACGAGGAACTATCTTCGGCCAGCCTCGGGTCGGATGCGGAGGCGGGAGGCGGAGCTCGGATGGAAAGAAAACATCAAGAAAAAACGAGACCGCAACGAGCAGTCATAGAACTGATGACGTCTTGCCATCGCGGATGCGGATCTAAGTGTCAATGCGCATTGCTCTAGGCCTCATATCTGAGTCCTTATAAAACAAGTCATCCCCTCTTCAGACTTGCGAAGGTGTCGTAGTTTTGCCGTCGATCTTTTCGAGACTCAAGTCGATACGAAAAAATGTAAAAAACAGGAGCTGCCATCTCTGTTAGCGATGTTACTTACTGTCTTTGAAACTTGATAAATATCTGAGAGATTGATCACGATGAAGACTGT
Organism: Herpotrichia juniperi; assembly: GCA_014905255.1. Classification (NCBI taxonomy): domain Eukaryota; kingdom Fungi; phylum Ascomycota; class Dothideomycetes; order Pleosporales; family Melanommataceae; genus Herpotrichia; species Herpotrichia juniperi. Next base: position 243,820 of record BLYF01000003.1, on the reverse strand, counting down.
AAGTTGATGTTGCCTTGAGGTTGACGCCGGAAGAGGGTTCAGATAAAGCCGCAATGTGATATGTCGCGCTAGTTCCCTTTTAGTCTTAAGCCTCCGCGTTTCTCAGGCTCTTTGTCGACCTCCTCACATCTCAACTCTAACCTTCCATCACAATTCTCTATGATGGAAATACGGCTTTTCGCGTAATTTTTGCGTCTCACACCCTGTAATGTCCTCCGAAAGACCATCTAAACGCATCCGCCAAGCCTGCGAACCTTGCCGGTGAGCACCTCAAAACTCATGACAAACCGATAGTGCTGATCTTCGTTAGCCGAAAAAAGTCAAGATGCCCTGGCGAAAAGCCGGCATGCTCACACTGCACGCGTCTACGACAACAGTGTCACTATGCCGAAGAAACAGAGCGTGCAGCTCAATCGCCAACCCCAAGGTCACGTCAAGTGTCTGCGCGTCCTCATCATCAGGGCTTGGATAATGTACGAACATCATATGCAACACAAACACCGATATCATATATTCCTATGCTACCCAAAAGTCCTATCACGCCCGCTCCTGGACATGATGTACGAGTGGTAATTACATCACGTGACCTTCCAGGAGTTTGAGCTAATAGTAGGCAGGAAGATAGACTGAGAAATGTAGAGGCTCAACTTGACCAAGTCCTCAGAAATCAAGAGTCGTTAAGGAGTACGCCGTACCAGAGCGCAGACTCACCAGTCCAAAGTATTCATCAACACTCCCAGCCTGTCACTCCTCGCATCCTTGAAGCGTAAGTTCAACCGTCGCGGCCACTTGAACCCATCACTAATTCTTCGAAGCGGTCTTCCCTCCTGGGAAGTTATTTTACATGCTGCCGATATCTATCTCCAATATTGTGACTGCCAACCACTACCTTTATTCCACAGCGCAACATTCATACAAACACTACGGCACCGAGATGCCGAAGTTCTCTTTTCCCTCTTGGCTCTAACTTCTAGATTTACAGAAGATCCACATCAGCCGAATCATGTTCGAGGTTACGTGGAAGCAGCTCGAACTCTCATCTCAAAAAAAGTATTCGACGGAGTTACAGAGTTATCCACTATCCAAGCCCTTTGTCTCCTCACGCTCGTGGATTTCACAGAGGGCAATACGCGCCGAGCTAGCATCCACAGCAGTCAAGGCATGAGCTTAGCGCACAGTGCTGGACTTACCTGTGAATCCCATAACTCTTTGCCACCACAGGAGAAGGAAGAACGGCGGCGATGTTTCTGGAGCCTGTTCCTACTCAAGCGCCTTCATGGCGCCGACTTCATGGTTTTGGACTTTTCCGCAGACGACAACTTCCCCTGGTATCCAGAGACAACCAGCAATCCCCATGCTCAGTCTCCGGGCGCGCCCCATGTGGCGAAAGCTGACTCCGATCATTCTATGGACAAGGGCATGATGGCCTATGCCATTCAACAATCCGAGGTATGGTTTAAGATCACACGGTACGCTTGGCGCCGTGGCAAACCAAGCAGCGTGCCTCCATGGGCGTCAACGTCAGAGTACTCGATTATCAAAGCGCAACTTATGGACCTTGAGACGCGGATGCCTTACAAATACCGCTTCAAGCCAGCGAACTTTTCACAACAGCCCATCGAACATCTGGACGCCCATCGAGGTTATTGGGGCCCCTGGCTTTTTGTACAATTCCTCTACCACACCAATCTCTGTCTTCTCAACCACCCTTTGTTAATGTCACTTCGCCTGCGCAACTTCAAATGTGTGATCCCAGAGATATTCCTGCAACATACGTCAGATTTAATATCCTCGCATGCATCATGGATTATAAACTTCATCGATATGCTAGACGCGAAGAGATTCAAAGTAACAGACCCTTTCCTGGCACATTGTGTCGCTATCGTAGCTACCATCTACCTACAAGAGAGCTTCGTAGATAACCCAACACTACGTGAAGTAAAGCAATCATGCTTCTATAAATGTGTCAGATTCATTCGTGGGCTTGAAGCCCAGTGGCCGCATGTTAGCCGAATCGTATGTCTCCTCCCTTTCCTTGTCCATTCCCTTAACCCTCCATCATTACACACCATCAGCATATAACCGATGCTAACACCCCATCAGGCAGACAAACTTCACCACCTCGGCCTCACCGTCTCCTCCACCTCCGTCGCCTCTGAAGTCTCCACACGCCAAAACCGCAAACTTCTCATCGACCTTGGCCAATTCTTCGAAATCCTAGAATACGCTTCCTCGAGCGAAATCTCCGAGTCCTCAAAACGCCTTTTCGGTCCGAGCTTGAGATCTGGTGTTACTGGGATGAGGAGAGAGATCGCGCAGACGACAGTGCTTCCGGAGCCGACAAGGGTCGAGGGGCAGGAATTTGGAAATGGGACGCCGAATACAGGGACGCCCAATGCAGGAACACCTAACCTGGGGACGCCTATTATGCGTGAGTTTCGTGGTGGTGGTGTGAATGGGAGTGGTATTGGAAACGGGAATGGGGATGGGAGTGGGGATGGGTTCACGCCTACGAATTTCGAGGGGTTGGCATTGCAGTATTCGGATGATGAGCTGGCGGTGCTCGCTGAGAGCTTTTTCCATCAACGACAGGAGGTAGAGGGGGGTGCAATTGGTGGAATGGAGGGGAGCTTGGGAATGGGTAGGCAGGGCTGGGTTTAGGACACATGTACAGATGATGGCATTGCGGGATCCATATGTGTATAGGTGAGACCAATAGTATATAATTCAGCGCAGATGAGCCTCTTTAGATATTTACAGCTAGACGAAACCTCAGTGTTTCCTGATCAGTGGGCGTCCTTGGGTTTCGAGTTCCAGCATACAAATAGGTTCGCTGCGAGGCATGTACGATACAACTCACGCCTTGAGCAAAACGAGATATATTGCATCTTGCATGCAAAACGGAGCACTGCTATTTCGCAAGCCCCTTCTCAATCAGAAACCCGAGCGCTCCTATTTCGCTCAGGTCAACAAATCCTCACATTCAAATAAACCGGCCCGAAGTTCCAACTTATCACCACGACGTTTACCCCTAACATCACTCTTCCACCAAAACGTCCTCCCCGACTTACAAAATCAAGCCTCATACCCTTTATAAACCTTCGCCTTATAAACTGTGCGCCGATGCCCACGCCTTCAGCATACAGCTCAGGCCCGCGTTATGCGATCTCGAATATGCAAAAACCCGAATCACCCAGACCCCCGCAAATTACTAGACATATACATATAGAACAGCGTATATAGGATGTTACAGATGAATTCTCATAGTCTCCTTGACGGTAGTGTGAAAAGAGTTGATAGATATGGGAGGAAAGGAACATAGGAAGCTATAGGGCTTAGGAGATAATTTGTTGGGCGTGTGAGTGAGAAGTCAAGGGTGGGAAAGGGGAGTTTAGGGCGTTGATTGGGGAATGAGGCGTGCCGGGGATGGTCGTTGAGAGGAGTGTATAAGTGTGGAAGGTTTGCAAGAGCAATTTAGACCGGCTGCTATGTAGTTCTATCAATCTGAGTGTCGTCCTATGCCAATAAGTTAGATTGCCATGTATCGAACAAAAACTTCTAACAGAACTTACTTCGTCGCTTAAAGTGAGATTCATTATTTTTTCTTTGTGCCTCAACTCGGCGGCTCGCTTGTTTCTCCCTATTACAGTTCCTGCTCATCCTTCAACATTTAATACCCCTATCCGCGAGCTTCATCCCTTTCGCAAAGGTTATATCATCTCTCCGTCTATATATTTTTTCATAACTGCCTGACAGCTGTGTTCTCGTAGCTCATTCATTCAGCCTCCGCTTCCCTTGCCTGCGATCAACTGCACGGCATTGTATATCACTAGACTGTTCATACACTCAGCATCAAACAAATTTTGTATACAAGGGATAGGCAGGCGGCGATTTCACTTTATATACATGCAGCGATAGCAGTCAGAGAAGTTCGTGCTAGAGATCGGTCCTCGAATCTGTATCCAAACTCGTAGTATGTAACCATTCTCTCGAAGCTGAGAAGCGAGGACTCGATTTTGGGCCACCATTGGTTATATGCACCATGGTAGAGAAAGTAGCTTTATTTTCTCGATAAGCAATGGATCTTGTTCCTCTAGAAAAGTCGAATGTTGAGGCAAAAGATCGGGTGTTTTTGACGGTTTTCGCTGGAAGTAGCCCGATCGTTCGAGTAAAAGGGCGTGGACGTAGAACTGCTCCTCTGATCCCTTGAAGCTAACGTTGATAGCGACTTCACAGGAGCCTCGGTCATTTGTGAAGTTCTGGGGTTACAGTCAGCACTCACCTTCGACGAGTCTGAGCGCAAGACATGCTCTAACTTCCTTAATAGAGAAGCGGCCCCGACCATACCGACCTTTTCAATAAACAAACGCGATCTGTTGCCTGGAGATCCATTGCTAATGCTATTAATCGCAAGGAATCCCTTCAATTATTTGACTTGACTGCCATTTCATCTTACTCTATCATTACTGGAGTCCTGTGCCTCTACTTACATCAAAATTTAGTCATCATGTGAATTGACAGGTGTCTCAGGTATACGCTCCCTTTCGTACGTGGTTTACTGAGACTTTTACAGGATGATTCTTCAAGCAGTCGTATTCTGAAGTTTATTCTTCAATCAAACAGTCCTTTAAAGGGCACACATGTCCTACTCTGCCTTCTTTTTCCCAAAGTCGCGAGCCAAGTGCCATTCAACACTACGTTTAAGTCCCTCTTCCATGCTCACCCTAGGCTCATATCCAAGTCTCTTCCTCGCTTTCGTGATGTCAAAAGTCCGAATCTGTGCAGTGTACTTGAGCATTTTCCTCGTCACTGGCGGTGTGCCGCCCCACGTCCCTATCCAATACACCCATTCCCAAATCGCCATGAAGAAACACGCAACCAACAAAGGAATCTTCCAAACTTCTTTCTCGATGACGGGATACCCTGCGAGATTGGATACGTAGCGGCCCACAGCCCAAAAGGGCCACGGTTTGCCATTGCTCATGTTGAAGGCTTCTCCATCTACTCGTTCGCTTTCTAGAACGAGATGTGCTGAATGAGCTGCTTTCAGCAAGGCCTAGATTAGTCAGTTGACAAGACTTTATGATAGAGAAGTGTAGCCATGGAAAACGAACTTGTGCTGCAAGGACGTGTCCTTCCGCGGCATTGCCAGCATATATGAAGTCGTAGAAGTTCTTTCCGCCTCCAACTTGATATCTGATTTTCCCAGTCTTCGCTAGTTCTAGGAAGTGCTTTGTCAAAACAACATCTCCCTCACCAAATAGCGTAGTCAAGCGGATAGCTGTGGTCAGAAGGCCCTTCTGGCGATTGGCTCTAAGAATAATTCCTTCCCCAATAGACTTCGTCTTAGCATAAACGCTACCTATTATTAAATTTCCTAATTCAGTATAGTTCACCAAAGCTGATAATAGAGATAAAAAACGTTGTACATAAGACCTGAAAAATATTTTTACCGTTGAATCACGTACCATCTACTGGATTATCTGGCATAGCCCAATCCTCCGTGGCCCATACCATGTCGTAGTATGAGTCTTGAACGACCTCGGAACTGGATGAATGAACGAGAACGCGAACTCCACTCTCCTGGGCACAGTCGATGATGTTCTGAACGCCCAGGACATTGCATCGCTCGAAAACCTCAGTTTTAGGGGTGAGTGCGTCTGGAGAGGCGACATTGATGATGACATTGGGCTTAGCCTTATCAAACGCAGAGAGGATCTCAGTTTTGGATGCTGAATCTCCTTTAACGTAGGTGACGTTGGGATAGCGGTTAGCTTTTGTGTTGATATCGAACACAAAAATATTTTTGGAAGCTGTGCCGTTCTCCAGAAGATGTCTGACGATGTGATGGCCCAAGAGCCCACAGCCGCCGATAATGAGTACGTTGCCAAGAGGCATCTGGGAAAAAGCGCCGGGGCTCATTATGAACTTAAATTCTGATATGGAAACAAGAGAAGGGTAGATCACGAAGTGGTTGAAGATAGAACGCGATGCTTCTACGAGTTCATAAGCTGTACAGGAGACTGTGCCGCATGCGCCACGCCGCCGCAGGGAATACATAAGATTGCCAAGCTTCCATAGAATGGGGCACCCTTTCCGAATTTTAGTGAGAACATTTTGATTCAGATACGATTCACTGGGAGAACAAAAGAATGACAGCTGAGATTTATAATCGGCGCTAGAAGTGTCGGGCATCAAGCAATGGTGCTATACAATCTGAGTATCGAGAGACAGCTAATTCTTTTTGCAAGAGGTGCCAATTTCTCGTTTGTCACTTTCTATATTTCCAAAACACTCGTCGATAAATTTCATACGTCGACAAACATGAGAGTTAATGGCCAAGCCTTCCTCGTGTTGGATAACTCCCTAATGCGATTCTAGGAGTTGTCGCGCATGGCCTAGATTTCTGCTGGCGATCGAAGTCTTACCGGTCCAAACAAGCCAAGGATCATTCATGTCCCTTTATAGGTTGTTAATATGGCCGTTTCTGCAAAGAGGTTGGTAGGCAAGTGTCTCAACACCGGGACTCACGAGTTGAAGCTCCGTCGCCAGCACTTGGAAAAGATGAGGCTCTCCTGCCCACTGAGCACAACATTTATAACCAGTATCCATGACCATCAACTACACATTGAATTAATCCCTGTTCATTCGATATCATCGTCATCCCCGTGAAAGAACCTCAGCACTGCTTTGGCCACCAGCAGCCCATCATGCTCCCACTCCGCTCTTTGCGTCGCTTCTTCTGCTTTGTCTTCCTTCAGACTACCAGCTTCCAATATCATCTCCAACTGCCTCTTCACCATCTTCTCTGAGAATTCCATATGCCCCTGAGTGGTAAACAGTCTCTTGTGCAGATATACACCTTGGACCTTTGTATGTTCACTGGAACCCCAGATGTGGACCTTTTTCTTCGTCTTCAAAAGTTCTGACCCTTCAGGAGAAGGTGGTTCGACTACGTGATCAACGTGCATTTGATGTAGATATATATGCATTTCCGTGTCTGGCAGGTCGAAAAGCGAACGCCCTATATCTGTGAGCTCGATCGCTGTGTGTGATAATTCCCATTCGTTTCTAGGGGCTGCTCGAACTTTGGAACCCAGTGTGTGGTAGAGTAGTTGGTGGCCGAAACATATGCCCGCAAATCTAATATCGGGTCTCTCAACCCATATACCTGTCTCCTCTTAGCCTATGTTCTCTACTTAACATTCTAGAACCATGCGTACTCTCAATCAATTCCATCAACTTGATGATCCACTCACCGTTCCCATGCGCATCATATACGCTCCCCGTAATCAAGATAGCATGTATATCGTCCCCTATCTCGTCAAATTTCGGTATTGCGCCTCCATTATCCTCTACGATGTACTGTATCATAGTTTCAATGCCTAATGTGGGGTCATGGTTGTTGCCGGCTTTCTTGAAGAGCATGTCGAGAATTTCTCCAAATCCGCCATGCTCTTTTTGTGTGACGGGGTGTGTTTCGTCGGTTTCAAGGACGAGCATGCGAATTTTCTCTGGGTGGTCGGAGACGATATGTTTCGCTGCATGAGTGACCATCTTGAGCGATTAAGGATGGTAGGTTTTCGAAGGTAGGTGGAGCGACATGTGGGTCGTCAACTGGCAGCACAGTCTCAAACCCTTCTTGTACACCATGCCAATGTCAATCATACAGATCACGTGACGTTATCAATGACATTTCGGGGGCTGTAGGTTCGCCAAGGAGAACGAAATTTGAGGTTCTAAAGTCTAGATTCTTGGCCCTACACTGTTGTTGCTCATTTTTAGCGTATCGGAACTATCGGAATTTATAACGTAATAGTTCCGGCTTGGAAAGCTTAAGTCCCGAGGTTCCTAGAGTCTCACCGCTTCAATTGAGTCAGATTCACATCATGACTGCGTGATACACTGGTATATCCTTAAGGGAGGACACTAGGCTATTTGTCCCCTAGAAACAGGTATATCCTACTGACTTATTCATTGAAGAAGTTTTGCTCTATCACACGTTCGTCCATATGGTGGGACAAGAGTTTAATTTAGCTACGTCAAAAAAGGATCAATCGAACCATACGTTTTCCTACAATATCTGCCGGGTGAAGCATCGCACTTACAACTTCATTCCAGCTTAGGTGGTTGGCTTCAGTACAAAAAAAGAGTTCGGAGTTGTTGAGCAGTAGAGAGAGCCCTCCATTTTCAAGAATCATCCGAGATTGATCTGCTTTAAAGTCAGCCCGGTCCCTCTCGCGGCTTCTAGAATCGAGTCTCCATATTTCGTGTCAAGTCCTTGTCCACTTCTATGCTTCGGGTCCAGCACACTCCCAATCGCAAGTTTATCCTCCTCAAATTCTACCCTCATATACTCCGGCACACCCTCTACCCTCTTCCTTTTCAATTCCCGTTGTTATTGTCCCACATATCCAGTCCTATTTTAACTTCTTTCTTCAAATCTTCGATAGCTATCCGCTTCCAAGCATCGTCTACAGGGAGTTTATCACCACCATTCCGGCCGGAAATCAAACTACTTCGCCGACTGTCGAGACCGCCCGACCTTCTAACATAGACACTCTTTATATCTGGCTCTAAACACTTCTCTACCAATTTCTCCAGCCCATTCGAATACAGATAGTCGTAGCTAAGCTCAGTATCCCGATGCCCAAGGTAAAGCTGTGATATCAGCGTATTTGCCACAATGAAATTCAGGATCCAGACGCAGGAATCGAGAATCAAAGTCTTCAGCCGTTATGAAGCCAGTCGGATTGTTACGCACCATGCTCCAAACCAGTAGTCCTATCTGGAAGACGTCTACTTTTGCTGGACTCTGTGGAGGCTCGCCGAAGTTCTCAGCGCCTAGAAGCCTGGCGCGGCGAGATTAGAGTTCTTAATAAAATCATGGTTGAGGAGGTAGTAGTGGCCGAAGTCGGGGAGGATAGGGGTTCTGTAGGCGGAAAACGATGTGATGGAGGCGGTGTCGAAGAGGATATTTGCGGGTTTGATGTTGGTGTAGTGTGAGGATAGACTTATCGGGAAAAAACTCGAGAAAGGAAGAGGAATGCGATATGGAGAAGGAATCAAGACGAACCGGTATGAATGTAATTTCTCCCGAGGGATACACTGTCCTGCATTTTGTTACAGGCGTAGGCGAGCTTCTTGAAGCGCGCCAGATAAATGTCTCGGGAAGATAGAAGCGATTGGTCCTTGCAACTGCAATTTGTTTGTTTAGCAACGAGTTCAATGTCTTGTATGGCTCCCACTCTATGTCTACCTCGAATCACCTTTTACTACTTTCTTTTTGTGAAATAGGTTTAATCTACACTTTTTATATCGCTTCTAGTTTGAAGCATGATGATAAGAATACTTTATGTACTTCACGAAGTTTCTCTCCCCCGGAAAATGTCTCGTCAACTTTCTATGGATGAACAGCTCTCTAGGTTCGCCGCTCAACTCGTTAGGATCATTATCCAGGTCCATATGATTCCTACTAAGAGCTTTGACAATCACTTTCTTGAGACATATTAGTAACCCCAGTACCGCCGTGCGAAACTCAACATCATCTCGACGCCCACCAGTCTCGTGAAGCCAATCATCGCCCGTCATAGTTTCCCGGTACGTTGAGACAATTTCTTTATCTCCCGGGAATTGAACGCTGATCTCGAAGTATCGCATTCTAGGAGTCAGCTTCGGATCCGCTGCGATTTCATAGTGATACTGGAAATACGCAATAGTCCATGGGCTGTGGCCGACACCTTTAGGTTTCCGGACCAGAGGATGAACATCTTTTTGTTTTGTATAAAGTAGATGCAACACTTGAGCTACTACCAAGTTTCCTAGAACCTTGTATAATTGGTCTTTGCCCTCTTCCCTGGCGCATACGTCAACCTCGCTATTCACCCTTCATAAAACATTACTTGTCTCTTTGCGCCCTCCACATAATCTGTCAATTTCGGCTGCGCATCAATAGCAGCCAACAATACCCAGACCCCTAGGTCAACAGTAAGACCAGTTCCTGTGATCTTCTTGAAGATACGACAACCATGCGTTCTTTGCGTACGAATTTGTGTTATGCTAGTATAATCACTGTTGCCTCCAGGGTTGTGGAACTTAGTGAACTCAATGAGAGCGATATAAGATTCGAGCCAACGGTCTGGGACAGGAATGGTTCGACCATTAAGCCAACACATAGACAGGTACGATATATGGGGATAATTCTCGGTGTCTGAGTCGAGGCGTACGGGGCCGTCAGGCCCTGGCAATCGTGGGACGGTGGAATTTGCGACATGGCGAGCTGGAAAACTTTTGTATTGGTATTGTCGAAAGATTGTGCAATTATCCCAACTTTAAAGTTTCGTGATGGGATTCTCGCGGGCTGAAGGGAATAGCTCCACTTGTGCAACGCTGCAAACGGAACAAACAACAATATCAAAGACAGCAGGAACACAACATTGCGAAATCGAACAAAGGAACTAATTATCAACGCATACAAGTGGGCGCGAATGCTAGATGATGGGAGCTGTAAACAGGGATTAGTAGCAATCTCTGCGTTATACTTCTGTGAGAATATCTAGTTTATATCTTGTCAGTAGTAACGGGGACCCCGCTCAATTGCGACGGCTTCCAAATAAATCTAGTGGTATATTTTCTTCTTCAACTGGAGGATTGTCGAACCCAATGAACATAATTTATACTCTACGCGTGCCAAGTGCGGGGACATTATAAAATTCAGCCAGCATAGTGCAAAATCACAGGGGCGAGGCGGATGGCGCTGTCTTGGTCGATCATCGTTTGTTCTGAGCGCAAAATGATCGCCATCATGCGGAAACGTCATGTGAATTTAGTGAGCGTACGTGCCGAAGTATTAAACGGGGAATATTTCCGCTTATTCGGATTGGTTCGTTTCTAAACTTCATCGTTGAAGTGCGACTGCGTGTTTTCCTGAAGCGCTGCAAACAGCAGGAATCTGAAGGAAATGGTATGAGAAACGTCAGCAAAAAACAAGGGACAATGAAAGCCATGACGGATACTGAACGCAGAACTCTGCCAAGATACATCAAATCCTCAAGAGCTTGTGTGATGGTATAAGAAATGGCATGGGTGACTTAGTGCTTGCATTTTGAGGTGGACCATTCCGCGCCTTCCTTGTCGAACTTGAACGAAATGATAGAGACGAAAGCAAATCTCAAAAAAGTGAATGAATTGCCTAGTAAACTTGCGCCGCGCAGTAAAATCTATACCGTGAATACACATAGTCTCATTGCTTAGTTGAAAACATCCTCCTCCACAAACAAAGAGAACAGCCTACAAGCAGAACATGACTTACTCTCGATTTAACACCAGCATTACTTCTCTATCTCGTATTTTAAATTTACTTAGACCTCGGATGATAATACTCCACATAACTCCCCTCATACCCCATCATCCACTTCCCCAAAAACACACCCAAGACCCACGTCAGTCCCGTAAATAGTGGATGTCCAATCCACTTCGGCAACAGTTTCGCTAACCTCGGCTCACATAAACAAGTCCCACTCTCCCACCCGAAAAGCGCCAACTGCAGAATACTCATGTTCTCACTCATCCCACCGTCTCCCGTCGCCTGGTCGGCGAGATATCCGAACAGATTACGGAAAATACGCTCTTCTCTATCGAGGTCGGCGGGATCATACCAGGCCTCTAGTGTCATTTCCTCGGTAGTACTCGCATTCGTAAAGCGGTGATATTCGCCTATCGGCACTACGATCTCCTCTCCCGCCTTTACGGGTATTCTTTCGCCATTCAAGTCGAATAAACATGTGCCAGCAGTGATGAGGAAGTACTCTTGCTGCGAAGGATGGAAGTGCCAGGCAGGAATCATGACGCTGTTGTCTCTTGGGTTGGATCCGGGCTCGGCGGGAGGGAGGGTAAAGCCGATGCTGGTTTTAGGGCTGGTGATTGAAGGATCATTATTGAATGTGACACGGGATCGATTATTTTCCATTGTGAAGGTTGAAAGGTGAGAATATTTGGTTCGGGGGGGATCGGGGCTGCGGAAGAAGGAGAACATGGTGCGGTTGAGGAGTCGTGGGTGAAGAGTTGATGATGCAGTGAATAAGGCAATGGAGGCTTATTGAAATGATAAAAAGCCCATTTCCAGGTTCTTCTTTTTTCGAACTTAATATATGGAAGAAATTGCATCGTGTTGTGGTGGTGTTTGTAAGGTCTGGTGTCAGCAGATTCTAATTGCAGACGCTGACTGTTGCGCCACCAGCCTCACAACTAAGGCGCACTTGGGTACTCTTGAGCCTATAAAGTAACTGGGCATCGGACAGCTTACCCAAAACACGATTCATACAATAGATTGCAACGAGTTCCAAGCCAATGGGCATCATCAAATCACTAGCAAGGACTTTCCCTAATCTTTCGTAAGGATTACCCCAATAATAGTCTTGATTCAATAACACGAAAGCGCAACAGTAAACTTATTGACCATACCACGACCGCATACCAATTTAAAGAGGAGAATGTTCTGAAAGTGTGCGCGATGCTATGGTAGGACACTCGAAGTCTGATCTAGGGACAGAAAGCCAATGAAAACTTCGAAGACATGCCTTGTTGCTATAACATACCTTCCAAGCGAGTCGGTAATATAAATGAATCAGTAACCCCGAACTCTGCAAAAAACTGTGATTTGAAGCTAAACATCGTAAAAATTGATTTATAATAAACTGTATAGCTAAAAATATAAGCTATTCTATAAACATTCAATACGTTGCATAACGTTAGATATTATGAACAAAACTTTGAGATACTCGACGTGGGGCTAGAACCGGGCTAAGCCTCTAGATCCCTTGTTAAGCTTGGCAGACTATGCGTTACATGTAGAAGAGCTTTTGTTTAAGGTTTTACAGGTTGTTGTGAAGCAGTTGTTGAGATATTTGACCGTGAAATACTGCTTTTATTATTCAGGTTACTAATTCATTCTGTACTACTGATTCGCTTGTAAGGTATGTTATGCAGAGAGCAAGTATGACTGTAGAGAAGGCTATAGTAAGCCTGTGTATTGCTTCTTTGTCGCTCTCTACCTCTTCTACATCGTCTTCAAACCCTACCATCTTCCCCTCATGTTGAGCTGTCAAGTTCATCTCGACTTGGGAACGCACGATGATTGGCCGCAAATTCCATCATTCGGACCAATTAGAAAATGGACATGAAATCTTTTCAAGTAGCGTTGCGCTCTTGGCGCATGGCGAAACTCAACAACCCATTGATTCATATTGTAACACCACCTCTATCTCATTTTCATTGCATCAACAAACTCCCGACTTCAGTCCTCAAATTCCCCTAATACTGCGACGTAAATCATGCGGCCAGTACGGTCCAGCCTCAAATCTGGCTCAGGCGTGGATCCTGACTACACCCAAGCGCTTGAGGACGGGAAGCTCGTACATTTCAATGATCCTTCGGCGAAGTACTCCTGCGCTGGTCGCTTCAAATTCTGGATCGATGGGTACAAACGCGAAACCTACTACGACCTTGAGGCCCGCGCAGGGCCTTCCCTAAGCGCAGCGAAATTGACGAAGAAGTATCTAAATGCGCAATTGCTACATTGGGACGAAATTGACCCAGGACGTAAGAATTTGTTGACAAAGGCGGAATGCTATAATTTAATAGTGAAGAGTATGAGTAGCGGCGGGGTACGTAGAGCGAGAGGATGATCATTCTACATGTAAGGAGAGCTAATGATGGGTAAAGCATATCATACTCGCGCCCAAAGTGACCAAGATCTATGAACAGCTAGAGAAAGAGCACGAAGAGAAGTTCGGCAAGGAGCCTGAGCCTCCTCAAATATTCTACTCTGGTGAAGAGCTCACAGAGATGGCTAAGAAAGGCGACTGGCCCGAGGCTTGGGGTGGACCTGATGAGTTGAAGAGGCAGAGGGCAGAGGAAGTTTTAGAGAAAGAGAAAGAGAAAAGCAAATGATTGGAGGGCAAGAAGGAAAACAGGAAGGAGGTCGAGTGAGACGTAAGCAACAAGCCTGGTGACACCAGTGATGTGTGTCGTCTGACCATTGTTCCTACATGCGGCACCTTTTCCGCCGTCTTTTCCGATGGCGATCCCGCGAAAATCCCGCGAATAGTGGGGCAAAGAAATATTCACACCGACAATCGACGTGACTCGCAAAAGGGTTACTTAATTCTTTGTCCCATATTAATTACGTTTCCTACTATTCGTTTACATTTGTCTTTCCACTTGCAGAATGGCATCTCAATCCTATGTTGATGAGCGTGAAGCTTCTCAGCCCAAAGCCGGACTATGGCGCTCAGCATGGCAGAACAACAAAGGCGCCTGCCTCATTCTGCTCGCAGAAGTTAGCGGTGCTTCTATGGATGCTATGGCACGATTTCTCCAGCAAGGCGACACCAAGTTTCATCCATTTCAAGTATGATCCTCAATCTCGCATTCCATTTTCAAGACTTTTTCGCCTCCAGTAGTTTGCCTCGGCTAATATGTTATAGATCATCGTCTTCCGCATGGGCATAACATGCATTCTTTCGAGTATTTATATGTGGTGGACCCGCGTCCCGGATTTTCCCTTCGGCGCACCCAACGTCCGCGGATGGCTCATTCTGCGAGCGTCGTTTGGTTTTGGAGGATTGTATTGTCTGTACTGTACGTTCTTGTCTGTCACCTTTCCTTGACCACTATCGTCTAATGCCACATGCGACGCAGACTCTGTTCATTACCTCCCCCTAGCCGAAGCAACAGTATTCCGCTTCCTTGTCCCCCTCGTAACAGCCTACGCCTGCTCCATCTTCCTCTCCCAGCCCTTTACACGCAAAGAATTAGCCGCCGGTCTCGTTGCCCTGCTCGGCGTAATCATCATCGCGCATCCGCCCTGGCTGTTTGGCGAAGTCTCTGATAGCATCACGCCCAAGCAACCATCTGGAATTGACCACGTGACACCCGCGCAGCGCTTCATTGCTATCGTAGTGTCAATCCTAGGGGTTGCGGGGGCGAGCGGCGCGTATACGACGATCCGCGTGATAGGGAATAGAGCACATGCTCTCATGTCTGTGAACTACTTCGCCTTTCTCGCCACAATCGCTTCAGCCATCGCTTTGCTCATCATACCCGGAGTCGGCTTCATACTCCCCACTACAGCACGGGACTGGACGCTCCTCGTTCTCATGGGCGTCTTCGGATTTGTTTTACAGTTCTTGTTGACAGCTGGACTTCAATTAGATAAGAGTAGCAAGGCAACTAGCATGCTATATGTTCAAATCATTTTTGCTTTAGCATTCGATTTCGGGATTTGGGGTGTTATCCCGGGTGCATGGAGTCTGTTCGGAAGTGCGATTGTTATTGCTAGTACGCTTTGGAGTGCCCTGCAGAAGACGAGTGTGGCTGTGGAGAAGAAGAGCGAACCAGATGAAGAGAGTGCACTTTTGGGCGCGCAGACAGAGGGTAGTGAGGAGGTCGCTAGGAGGGCTAGTATTGGTGCTTGAAAGAGATGGTTTTCGCTGGTGCATTATATGGAAACAGTCTTTTCACGAGAATTCATTACAAACCATTCACGGCACCGTAATGATATCAATGTTCATCTTTTATTTCAATATTGCATTCCAAATCTAGCGTTCAGCATTCTCGTACGGCATTACAAGCTCAACCACGGTTAGGAAGGGTTCGAGTGGCCTCTTGAAATATAGAGATCATGTTCATACCTGTTATTTCTTCAAATTAGTGTACTTGTTTTCTCCAAACTATCGTCCCTTCCCATTCTTCAACGCATTTTTTTGTCGTTCAGAAGTCACGAGAAGGGCGGCCAGCTGTGCACTCTACCCCTCTACTCCAGACGCCACCGCAAACCCATCGGCCGCTTTACTCTTTGTTTTTCGTTCGAAGCTGACTCTAGGAGCCTTCATCTTAGCAGAGACAAAGACCTTTCCGAGATTGTTCACAAAGGCATTTTTTTCCTGCTGCAATGCGTGGTCTTGTTTCATTCTTTTCACTTCATGATTCAATGGTCTCACCTCCTTCTTCATAGTTTGGTGGTTATATGCCTCCGTTTTTCTAAGTTCTTCCTGCCAGAAAAAGTCTTCTCTTTGAGATCCTTGATATAGTCTAATGCGCCATTAGGATCTCAACTGTTTGGGTTATGTGTCATTTGCTGTTAATGGATGGTTGATAACTGTAGCTCAAAATACATAAGATCGTAACCGCATGGCAGACCAAATACTGGCTTCAAGAGATACTTAAAAGCCATCGGTAGAATTGCCAGTGCATCATGTACATCCGTGGCGTAGCATTAATTAGGTGAAAGTGCATCTTACCTGTTTGAGAGCCACTAATGAAAGCTGACTAATAGACGTCGCGACCTCATAATCGTTAATTACAAACATAAAAAAACAGAAGATAAAAGTCGCTCAACCAGCGGCGCAACATAGATCGTAACACAAATCGTAACAGCGATCTAGCCAGCTAGTCAATAGATCCAGCGAACTTTCTACCATGCAACGCGTGGCGAATCTGTCGGGAAGGTACTAATGTATGACGACAACGAGATCAAACCTCGGAAGACAACCTCGGTAGCTGATATTCACTCAATCGAAAAACCTTCCGTGGTTCTCTTTTTTACGTTCATACACAATCTACGAGTACCTCCACTATCGCGCGATGTTCCTGGACTAACAGGGTTCTCTAAGCGGCTTTTGCCGGTAAATAAATGAAGAAATAACTCCGCTGTGACACCAGCTGATTCGATCTCTGCCTATAGCGGTCCAAGTACTTATCATACACACTTATAGCAACGCCGTCGACCGATATCGTAGGGGTTCAATTTTCAAGTCCCGACTCCTGTTACTTGGGTTTACTCTAGACCCACAGCGGCAATAAGCCATTGGAGGAAGAATTTTGTTCATACCCCTGAACCAATATTTGCCCATGTCGTGCGTCCAGCATCAAGGACAAGCTTTTAAACGCTACAGTACATCGTCCCGCTAGGTCGAAGCTTGTCCCTACGCGAATGCATCCCGACATCCAGAATATTGGGCGGTGGTACTGTACGACCGGGCCTGGCCCCACTCGTTGACGATGTTAACAAATGTGTTACCTCTCATTTTTTTCTGGTCCAACATGACCGATTTAGGGAGCTTTGCACAGAGATGCATACTCACATACATACTGCAACAGGTGTTTACCTCGAGTTGGAGACAAGCTCATTTGCAGATATAAAGCGTCAGATTTTGAAACCTGGAAGCGCGATTCTCGCACGTGTTGAAGGTGGACCCGTCCCCACAGATAGACCGGTAATCTGGTAATCTGGCAAGGGTTCCCAGAAAACATCTCAGGATATGTACGGTTTCTCCGAACCTGGTTCACTCACCCCACAAATTCCAGCCAAACCTTGGGAAGACCATATACAGTTTGGATGGCCAACAACATGCCATACTTCTTGGGTGTAGAATATACGTCTCGAGGGTACGCGATACTCCCTCTTGCCACACCGGTCTTGACAGGGCATTTTTCGATGCTATGCTAGCGCATAAATGTTTAGCTGACATCCACCAAGATAGTCTTAGAAGGCCCGATATCTACCATTCCCCGAAGAACGCCACACAAACGCTAACACGCGAGCTCAGCTGCGCCGTATATGTCGAAGATTATTTCTGGTGTTGCAAATAAATTTGCCGAGGCGTCGTCAGTAGGATGAGGGCCAGATCTGTACATATCCCCGTGAAGATCTCGAGGCTCAAGTAATGGCCAACCTCTGTTCCCTTTCTCTCTTCTTCACTCCTTTCTGTCAAACAGTTTGCTAGTCACTATGCGGTTTTTCTTTGTTGTTACTCTGCTTGGGCTGGTCGCTGCCCAGAGTAGTTCTTCTAATGGTACCGTCTGTTTCTCCAGCGAAAGCTGCCCATCCCTTGAACTGAGCGCGTCACTGGTTATTACATCAACACTCTCTACGCCTTCCGCAACCTCTTCTAAGACCTCAACTAGCGCCAGATCTGCTATCACTGTTGCGGCGGATGGCTCGGGACAGTTCACTGCTATCAATGCGGCCGTGAGCGCCGCTCAGAACAGTGGGATTCCAACCGTTACTGTTTTGGCCGGAACCTACTCCGAGGCTGTCACTGTTACCGGTACAGCTACTGTCACTATTGTTGGAGCAACTGCTAGTGCTGCTGCGGACTGGTCACAGAACCAGGTCACCATTTCATACCCTTCAGCCCTCCTCACCATCGGGACCAGCAGCGCCAAAGGAGTTACTCTACGGCACATCAATCTCATCAACTCAGCTATTACTTCCGCATCGACCGTCGCAATTGCTCTCTCTCTGCGGGGTGCCAATATTGCTTTCTATGGATGCTCTATCGTGTCCCCTGGTGCCACGGCAATCTCCGCATCGTCTGGGCTCGCCTTCTTTGCCAACTCGTACATCGAGGGCTCGGACAAAATATTCTCCAATGTACCAACTATCTACGTCTACAGTTCGACCATTGTTCCCTTGTCGTCGGCTGCCAACATCGTGTACAACAAGGGCACGACTGTCAGTGGAACCTTCTACAACTCGACAGTTGTCTTCGACTCCAGCTCAATACAACAGAAAACTGGTTACACCAACACCGGCGTCTTTTTGGCAGCTCCTAACAATGTTGGTGCTGTGGCCATATTCAGAAATACTGTCATGGGAAGCCTGATTTCCACTGCTGGTATCCACAGCTCCGCAGCCTCTATTTCATCTTTTTACGGCGAATTCGAGACAACTGGTCCAGGCTCGTATAACAAGAATGTTGTTGCCCGAGCAATTTATGATGTCCCACTCACAGCTGATCAAGTCTCTCAATTCACAATTGATAAGGTGTATGGCAACGCTTTCGCTCCGTTCGGTAGCTCTTCCCTCACTTGGATCGATCAAGAAGTGCTCTCCTCTCTGCAGAATTCCAACTTGGCTCAGCTTGCCCTTGCCTCTTCCGCTTCTTCGGTTGCTTCTTCGACTATGTCCACCACCACTACTTTGACCAGCTCATCGAGTATCAGCTCGACGTCTGCTACTTCAACCTGCTCTGCCTCGGGTACTTTTATGGTATCCAAGAATCCTGGGCCTTGCGATTACAACAACGTTACAGCCGCTATCAATGCTTTGCCCAACGATAGCAAAGCATACACGATCCAGATCAATGCCGGCATCTATGTTGAGCAACTGTCTATCACCCGCAAGGGAAAGGTTACTTTGGTTGGTGCCACCAACTTTACGAGCGACTACACGCAAAACCAGGTGAGAATAGAGATCTCCAACGGTGAGCTGACCAGCGCCGGCAGTGATGAATCTACTCCTGTTATCTACGCCAAGAAAACCAGCGATAATTCTGGGCTTGCCGTCTACAACATCGACTTTGTCAATACGTACCCACAAACAAAGAATATTGCTGCTTTGGCTGCCGACTTCTATGGAGCAAACATTGCCGCTTATGGGTGTTCATTTATTGGATTTCAAGACACTTTGCTTGTGAACAAAGGAACCCAAGTATTCAGCAACTGCTATGTTGAGGGCAGTATTGACTTCATCTGGGGATTCTCTACAGCGTACTTCCACCAATGTATGATCGTCACCAACACACCCGGAGCGTGCATCGCTGCACAATCTAGAACCAGCGCGGATACTGCTGGCGGCTACGTATTCGATAGCTGCATGATCACTTACAGCTCTACCTACGGAAATTCGTACGGCCTGAGCTACCTGGGCCGTCCATACTCTGAGTTTTCCATCGCCGTGTACATGAACTCATACATCGACAAGCACATCAAGGACGCTGGTTGGTCCGTGTGGTCGGCAAGCAGCCCCCAGACTTCAAGCGTCTTGTTTGGCGAATTTAATAACTCGGGACCTGGATCATGGCAATCTTCCACCCAGCGCGCGAGCTTTGCGACCAACTTGACGGCAGATCAGGCTACCAAGTATGAGCTTTCTGCTTGGATCGGTGACACCACATGGCTAGACATGACGGCATACAATTCGGCCCCCTCGTACAGCCTTACTGGTCCATCATCAACGTCTCCATCCCCCAACGGCACTACAACCGGATCGACCACCACCGCCACAATCAACGCTCATCCTGACAGCGGCACTGTACCGCCTGCTGGTGCTGTAACTGTTTCCGTTGATGGAAGCCACGATGCTGCATTCGTCAACCTCACTGCTGCTCTTGCGTCGCTACCAAGCGACTCCACCAATCAGACCATCTTCTTGTATCCTGGTACTTATAACGAGCAGATTCCTTCAGTCAACCGTCCTGGTGCGGTCAGGATCATTGGTTACACCAATGGAAACCCCGGTCAATCCTACAGGGACAACCAGGTCACCATTACTTACTCTCGTGGTCTCTCCGTCTCTCCCTTGCCTACTGGTCACTCTGATGCGGAAACTGCTACATTTGCGACCGCCTCAAACCGCATCAGCTTGTACAATATCAATATGATCAACAGCGATAACCTGGATGGCTCTGAGTCCTCTTACGTCACACTTGCCGCATCCATCTACGGTGACGATATCGCTTTCTATGGCTGCTCATTTGATGGATGGCAAGACACTTTGTTGACGGGCGCTACTGCTGGTCATCAATACTATGAATCTTGCTACATTGGCGGTGCAATTGATTTCATATGGGGATACTCTAAAGCATACTTCAAAGGCTGCACAATCGGAGCTAAGCGTAAGTCGTCTGCCATGACTGCTCATAGCAGGGCCTCGTCCTCGGCGGTCGGCGGCTACATCTTTGATCAGTGCCTGTTCACCACTGCGCCTGGAGCAACCGATGATCTCACCAACACGGTTTACCTAGGCCGTCCTTACTCTCAGTATGCTCTTGTGGTCGTCAAGAACTCATACATTGATGCTACTATTAACCCGAGTGGCTGGAAGATCTGGTCTGTTACTGATCCACGAACTGCCCATGTTACGTTCGCAGAATATAATAATTCTGGGCCTTCGAACTGGGAGAACAACGCTGCCGCCCGCGAGGCTTACGGCTACGCCACACTTATTGCCTCGGATACTTATCCGCTGTCCTCTGTGATGGACTCCACTGAGTGGATGGATATGACCTATTGGAACTCCATCGTCACCCCGCAGCCTGCGATCATAGTCCCTGCCCCGACAAACACTACGGTCACTGGGAACTCTACCTTCGATGGTACAACCCCTCCTTATGGCGCTCTCATCGTTTCCAAGGACCCTATTGTCGGCGTTACCACCTACGAGACGATACAGGGTGCCCTGAATGCCGCACCAACATCGAGCAAGGTAAATGCCACTATCTTCATCTACCCTGGCGTCTACCAAGAGCAGATCATTGTTAACAAGTCCGGTCATACCATCTTCAAAGGCTACTCCAGTGCGACCGGGGACTACTCTCAGAATCAGGTTACTATCCAGTTCAACCATGGCATCGACACTCAAGGAACCTCGGGTAGCGACACTGATGGCGCAACTGTGTACGCAACAGGAAATTACTTCCATGCATTCAACATCAACTTCAGGAACAACAACGGCACACAGCAGAATATTGCCTCGCTTGGCTTCGCTGTGAAGAGTAGCAAGTTTGCTGCACTGTATGGATGCCAGATCTATGGTAACCAGGACACACTTGACATCTCAGGGTACCTGTTCACCTTCAAGACCTACATTGAGGGCAATGTGGACTTCATTTTCGGTTCCGGCTCAGGATACTTTTTGGACTCGACCATATCACCTAATGAGGATGGCATCAGCATTACAGCTTCTAAGCGCACCACGAATACCACCAGCGCCGGGTTTGTTTTCGATCAGTGCACACTGAAACCTGCAACCGGCACCGGTCCTTTTACCAACGTCGGTCTCGGGCGTCCATGGAATAGCAATTCGCGTGTCGCATATATTGATTGTTATCTCGGCTCCATGATAAGCGCGGCGGGCTGGAATCAGTGGAGCAAGTCTACTCCTAACACGGACGGCGTCCTGTATGGAGAGTATCACAACTACGGACCCGGATCTAACAACTGTAAACGCGCCAGCTTCTCGCAACAGCTGTCGGATGTTGATGTTGTCCAGTTCCAGTTAGGCAGCTTTTTCGTTTCCACTGCTTTCATCGACTTTGAGTATGTCGACACGCAGCCTTTCACGGTCGGCATTGGCTCAGCTCAGGCTTGCGACTCCATTTCATCATCTATGAGTTTGACTCTTACCTCAGCCCTTTCGTCGACGCTTTCGCCAACGCTTTCTATTAGCACCACTCTCTCGACCAGCCTCCCAATCGTTACTGCGTACACTACTAACACGCTAACTGCTAAGTTGACTGCCAGCACTTTAATCATAGCGCCAGACGTCACATCAACCACAGTCGTTAAGCTTACGCAAACCGTCTCAATCACCGGTGCAGACATCATCAAGACCAGCACGCAAAAGGCTACGGCCACCATTTCCATCACTTCTCCTGACCGTACTTCGACCTCGACTTACGTGATTACTGAAGATGATGTCACCACAATCACTCCAGACCCCATCACGAAGACGAGCACTATCGAGGGGACCATTACTGAAGTAGGGTTCACGACCAAGGCCGCGGCTACTTCCACTATTGAGGTACGTGAAATAAGTCTCGGCTTTCGAGAAGCGGAAAGGTCCATTTATATCAAGTTGAGACCCAACTAACATTTCTTCCAGGGAACTACGACTCTTACTGTACCATATACATCAACTCCAAAGGCAGCTACAATTACTCAGAGCAAAGGGTCTACAGTCCTGATGACTAGCTCTATCGTTCCGAAAGGCGTCTCAACCACCATTAAAACGACCATTTCCCTTCAGCCGACTAGCACCAAGACGACCACTCTCAAGCCGGCTTCTATCACTATCAGTGCTACTTCATACAATACAGTAACGAAAAAGTCCACTACTACCCAACCTTGCATCCCTACTACCGCCGTGGCGCGCATGATTCGCCGTAGGGCTGTCGTGCCCCGCGCTGCTGCCAGCACCACGACCCTGACGCTCACGACAACTTTGACAAGTTACGTGAAAACGCTTACCACGACGCAACCTGGCTCAACGGCTTATCTCACAGAGACTTCGGTTGCTGCGACTAAGACAACGTCGCTAAAGGGAAGCACGAGCACGGAGACTATTACTTCTATTGTTGAGACAGAAACCATTGCGCAAGCAGGCTCAACACATCTAGCTACCATTACTTCGATATCTAAGATCGGCAAACCCACCACCCTTAAGCCATCAACAAGCACGCTCTTCATCTCCAAATATGTGACTAAGACTTCGCTTTCTACGATCACTGCCAAAGCAGTCACTATTTCCAATCTCAAAACGAAAACAACAACACAAACAATTGTTGCGGTCCAGCAGACTGTTTACGTTACGAAAAATGCAGATGTGACATCTACGATCAAGATCACACTACCAGCAAGCACGAGCACAAAGTTGCAGACAGTTACATTAGGTGGAGGGGTGGTGACGAGAACGGTGACGGCAAGTCCGGGGACAAAGACTGCCGTGAAGAATGTGAGCACGACGGTGGTGCAGTGGGCGACGAAGACGGGGAAATGTCCAAAGTAGACAAAACTGTGGTAATTTGTAATTGAAAGAAGTAATTAATGTTTATATATTTAATGGAGTCGGGCATACAAGGTTATGTAATAAGACGGTCACAGGACATGCGCTTCATATTTTTTTCCCATGATATCTGCCCTTCCAGATCGAGAGTTTACTCGAATGCAGTGTTAAAATCATTGTGTTGTTGCCAAAATGGTAGAGTGTAGATTGTTCGACATAGGCAATCGACTGTTATGGTCATGTAGCGCTCGAGTCCTGCAGAAATCTTACCGCAGCTTCAGCTACAAATACATCGCGACTTACTCTTTCATCGGGCTAAGTTTGGGCATCACTAGTGGTGGCGGTCTTGCAGCATTTGGACCAATCTTTCTCCGTCGCCAGATTTACGCATTTATACCATATGTAGCCAGGTCAAGGTTAATCCTAAGAGTCCAAAAAGACGATGCTAGACTGATTCATGCACACAATAGCACAATAACTTAGTAGGACCTTTTTCTAGAAAACCTAAAGTGTACGGAAATGTCTTTATCTTGATTGATGAAACTCTTGTTGCTTTGTGTTTGCATTTGCGGGATGATCACAGCTATCCGGCCAAATCATAACCCTATTACTTCTTTCTCTTCCTTCTCAAATCCGGTGATTTTTACCGCTTCACTCTATCGCATTGAAGTTGCAAATGTGGCAAAAGCTAGATTTGTTTAGCTTAAGTAAATAGCCTTTTACACCCATCCTCTTCATAATGAAAACTCTCACTATCCATTTCCAAACCATCCTGTCCCTATTCCATGGCCGCTCTGACAACATCTTCGAGTTCCTTTTCTCCAAGCTCCTTCACACCCAGCAATTCGTTGTCTAGTTTGGAAAACGGCATGCCATACTCCTTCCCCCCAAAATACATCCTTACCAACCCTCCCCTTAAACTCATCAAATCTTTTTTTCCTCTCTTGTACGCCTCATTGGCTTGATTCTCCATCGCTTCCGTACTCCCTTTTCCAATCGTCCACTCCTTTCCCTTGTCCAACTTCTTAGCGATGCGGATGATGTCGTTCTGCGTGGTCGCTACCTCAGAGATATACAAGGATTTGTTCCTCGTCTCTTCCGCATGTACCAATACCTGAGCAATAGCTTTCCCGATCGTCTCTATGGTAGTGAAGTTCACCACCACATTTCCGCCATCCCACAACGTAGCCTTAGCATCTTTCACCTCAACAAAAAATCCCTCGGCCAAATCCATTTCCAGAAATCCACCTGTGAACAACAACGTATAGCTCATTCCACCTTCATTGGCTATTTTTATAAGCGTGTCCTCGATGGCAGCAGCAGCAGACATAATAGGAAACGCTCTACTCTTCTTGTTCTGGATATCGGCCGTGTAGTGTGCAGGTATGAAGCGTTGCACTCCTGCAGCTACCGCCGCCTGAATAAGGTTTGTATCCAGATCTCGGGCTATAGCTGCGAGACAAGAAGCTACAGCATCGATGTCCTGAAGTGCTTTGGTGAGGGAGGGAATGGAGCTATAATCGACATATCGTACTTCGACGTAGGAGGGGAATGTGGCAGTAGAGCCGATGCGGGAGAGGGCGATGATGGTGAATCCTGCGGCGTGCAGAGCTGGTACGAGAGGAGTCCCAACATTTCCAGAAGCCTATGGGGAGGTTAGTAAGATTTGGAAACAGGGAAGGGGCGGGTTACTCCGGTGACTGCCACGGTTTTGATTAGAGACATGGTGGGTGAGTGATGCTAATGATGCGCAAGGGTACGTCAGTTGAGAGAAGTAGGTTCTTAGAAAAACTGTAAGTAGAAGGTGTCTGTTGATTGAGAACCAATAGTGTAAGAAGATGTTGTATGGGTCAAGGAGCTGGTGATGTTAATGTTGTACATTTGCTTCTATTTCAGTGTCTTTAAAGCAACCGATTTCTTCATCCAGCATTACAAATTATCATGATTATTGTCTTTGATTTCAAATAAACTCGATTTATAATGTCCCCAGATTGTTGTTCACGATTTTCAAGCGACTTCGGAATTATAAAATTTCAACTCGGAATTCCGAAGTCGAGATTCTGCCCTGATGGGAGCATTTCCTCTTTAAAAACTACAATCAGGAGCATGGTTTTATCAATGTTACACGATACATTGACAAAATTTGGTGGGATGTTATGTACGTGTTGTGAAAGCGAATTCGAGGTTGACAGATTATGCTACAGTGACAACAAAAAACTGCACTCCACACCATCTATTGCAATACGTCATTATATTATATACACATACCTCTTTTTAAGTCCTTGCATACCCAAAAAGATGCCATAGTCAAGTAAAATATGATGAAAGTCCGACCAATATGGGCTACGGATACGTCTACGTGGGCTATAAATATGTATCGATATCTCAAAAAATGCCGACGCAATCATAAATAAATTGAAGTGTTTTTCTTTCCACGTAATTGAGTTCAAGCATCGTTTCTGAACACTCAGTGAACAAAGCAAAATATACCATATATGAACTCCCCGTTTCCAACACGCTCTGTAATATACTGATTGAAGCCCAATTAATTACTTCATAAACGAGTCGTCCACCTAAACAAGTCAGCCAGTCAGTGCCCCTGATACCTTTCTCCGGGCTTTCCCCGCACTCCATCATTTATATCGTCAACACTCCACACCTACTGCTGTATTCCCCATTATTCTTACACTAACAGACCCAGAAAGAGACAGCGAGGTTTAAGGATATTTCTTTTTGATGGAAAGGCAACGGTTGAGGGAGTGTAGAAGGATATGTTCTGAATCTGGTGTACATTGATGATCTTCTCCGGGGATACAGGAGGCATGAAAAGGAGCGGTGAAACTACTAATTACGAGTGATTGCCGACTTTCGAAGTCGTTCAGTTAGCAATTGCACCTTCATATCGCACAAAAAATGGCTTCCCTGATTAAGTAGCGTGTCCGATGGATATATAGTCATTCGAAAGAAATGCAAACAATTTGCCTAGCCTAATTCCAGTCCTTACTGTAATGAGGTTCTCCCGGTATGAAGGCTTTTCTATCAGATTTCAAAATATGTCTTGGAGCTGGTTGGCTCATTATAACACGTTTCTCCAGTGCTGGTGACATAGTGACTCCAAGCTCATGGAGAGAAACTTGAGACAACAACATCACGGAAATCTTAGAAAGGCCGGATACAATACCCATGTGGAATAACAGAGCGTGATCCATAACTTAAAGCTAGACTCACAACCTTCTTCTTCTCCAGGGCTAATTCGCGCCCACATGACGTTCGCGAGCTAACTTACCTCCAGTTGCAGCTTTCACCTCCACGCACTTCATTCTTCCACTCCCACACCACCTGCACAAAGACCACCTCGAACACCTCCAGAACAGCTGTCAGTAACGGGTTCCAGTAGCTGCTACTAATGGCGACGCCCGAGAAATCCACTCCGACTGTTCCGGCGACAAAAGATAATCCTCCATCAGCACCGCGCATGAGGTAAATACGTTTGAAACGTTGCCTCGTGCGCAACTTTACTAACGTCCAGATATAGTGTTGTGTCATCCAAGGGAGAAACAGTCCACGTTACTGTTGTAGTGGGACTAGAGGCACGAGAATACATTATACATAAGGCGTTCCTGACCCACTACTCCAAGAACTTCAGCAACGCCTTGGATGGATCCTGGGAGGAAGCTGAAGACAGGACCATCACCCTTGACGATATTGAGCCTGGGATATTCAACGTCTTCGTGGACTGGGTGTATTCGCAGAAGCTTCCGGCGACCGATGAGGACTGGGATGTGGTTACCGAAACCAAGGACTTGGCCGATCTAAGCATAATGAAGGTGTGCGCCTTTAGTGACCGTTTCATGGTCCCCAAACTCCTCCAAGACGCCAGCAATTACTACGTCGATACAAAAATATCGGTTATAACTGCGCCGAACTATAACGTCGTCATCTACGCTTTCAACAATCTCCGAACCGATATAGGGCTCCTAAAATTCTCAGTAGACACCCACTGCGCATCCTGGACGCGCTATCTCAATGACTGCAACAAAACCGAGAAACTCAGCAGTCTCAGCTTCCGAATGATTTTTTGGTCCGCGTCATGTACCGATACAGTAAATTGAGGGAGGAGAAGAAAGATGGCAAGAAGTTAGACCGTTGCTCATACCATGAACATGCTTCGAACGAGGAGCGGGAGAAGTGTCGCCTTAAGATCAAAACTTGAGGAGAGCAGTTAGCGCACGATTAAAACATTCTCAACACCGAATCGTGTCGTTGAGCGGTTCTAAGCTGCAAAGTCAGCAAAAAGGTACTGTGATGAGAAAACGGCGCACTGAAGAAACACAGGGTAACGGAGAATCACAAGGGCTTGTCGAATCTTTCCATACGGTAGCGTTTGAGTTTTGAGATTCGAGTCAAATGTAAAAAGGCCACCCAAGTCCTCCTTACTCCTACACGAGAAGAGCTTATTGTATTCATTTATCATGAAAAGCAATAAACCTCTTTCACTCACGTTCTGCACTTATACGCGAAGTGACTCGATTACCGGTTCTATTTCCACGCAATGGCCTTACTATCGCACTGGCATAATGTGATGATCCCATGACAATTGACACTTCCACCCCAACACCGAACTTCCATATAGCCGCCCCGTCCTCTCCTTCCCAACCATCCCCCACGAAAACCTCAACACACTCAATTCAATCCACCAAACCGAATCTCGCTCATAAACCCAATACTCCACCCGGAAGTCCTGGCCAAGGTCCAAAAGCCCCAGCACTACAATCCTCCACGCAAGTCAACTCGCAAGGCTATAAACATAAACATTCCGATGATCAGAGGAACGCTACAAATTCCGTCTGAGCTAGCAGTTCCACGCAACTTCCATGTGTTTATTTCAGAGAACGCTTCGAATATTTCCATTTACCTAACAGTTTGCTGACAATACCTGTCCTGGACCACGCACTCAGCATCCTACAGCCCCGCCTGCCTACAAAGTCATCATTTTCGTCTTTAACAACCTTCCTTCCTCCTCCCCCGTTCTAAACCTTTTAATAGACTACATCGTGCCCTCTGGAAGAATCTCGACGACCCAGAAAAAAAGATATTGCATCTCCAACCCCCGCACGAATTTCTCATAAAAGTCACCCAAATCTCATTCGCGAGATTTTAAGTAGCTACGCGTACCACATTCACACCCTTCCGCCTCTCAAACAGCTTGTCAGAACCAGGACTGGATCGTACAGATGTGAGAAGCCACAGGTGGCCAGGTAGAAGTGGTCCAGAGTGCGCGCCGGGATCGCATCGTACAGAGATCACGAGGGAATATGGCCCCATGATCCGGAGGTGCAAAAACCACGCTCTACAGCCTCTACCCGATCAACTAAGAGAGAAGCTACTGGTGGTCTTAGCTAAGTCTGATGCTGAATTCAGAGACGCTGTTCCTAGAGACACAACCCTAGCTAGATGCATGTGGGATGCAGGATTCGTCCGATGACAGGTTATTGTAGGACTAGATGGACCTTCGGCATGTGGAGGAAGAAGTAGAAATAGAGCGACCGTTGGTCTGTCGATGTCGTGCTTTTGAATTTACGGCCTGGTGCTACTAATTGCTCTCCTCTTCGTCGAATTCTGACATATTTGATGGCTCCTTCCTCAAATAGTCTATTGATAGATGGCGTCTAGGAGAATTATGACTTTAGTTATTGTGGCGATGGGTGTGAGCTCATCTCAAATGCCAACTTTACACTTGAGACGAGTATGTAGTTGAATGCATAACCTGAACTACTAGACGACTCGCTTTCCATATCGCATTATTGACCTGTGGAGGTCGTGGCGATGAAAAGGTTGAAAGCGTGTGGAAACGACCTCAACACGAGGAGATGGATAGAATTCGTTGTAAGCTCGAGCACTTCGCGCCTGCTTCCCCTCTCAAATATATAATATTAAACGTGACGAGACACATGCTGAGCATGACTCGATTATAAGGACTCCAACGGTAAAATCTTTCGACTCACGGCGCAACCACGCCATGGACCGGCCACCATCCCCATAAAATAAATCAAGCATGAGCTTTAGCTTTCGCGTGCTCCGCGGCACCAAAACTATCTTTAAGAAACTCAGTCCAAATCTCCTTCGCCATACCCGGCTCTTTTGACTCCGTCGCCGCGAAGCCCAGGTTAGCTTTTAACGTACCGAAGATGCTTTCGCTGACCTCGATAGTCTCTGTGATAGTTGGTACGACGCCCTGTATCCAATTAGTCTTCAGTTCTCCTATTATAAGAACCTGGAAGCCTAGGAAGCCTCGCAAGCTCAGTAGGTATGTATACTTACTGCATCCTCGCCATCCGCCGCCGTATACACCTTAGCAGCCTCCGACGACTCCGTTTGCGGCAGAATAGGCACCCTCACAATAGGCGCGCTGGCAGAGTAAGGGTCGAAGTCGGGCATGTGAGCAAAATCGATTGTGCTTGTGTCGTTTACAGCTTTGAGACTCCGTGAGGTATTGAAGTAGCGGGGTACGGTGCCGCTGGTAGTGGAAGGGGTAGGGCGTTTCGAGTTGATGGTTGAGAAGGCGCGTGAGGAGGCCATTTCGTGAGCGGTTAAGCGATTGAGTAGCTGGAAAGCAATGAAGGTTAGTTTTGGTGGCTCAATTAAGGGTAGGGTTGTGGTGGATGTACCTCGTTCAAGCTCCCAGAAGTAGGCAGCTTGCGCTTCTCGCACTCCTGCTGCAGACCAGCGACATCGCGAGGGAAGTTCAGAGCACGGCGTTCGGAGTTGAGGAGATTAGAGAAGGTCGCGCTGCCTGTAACATGAAGGCTTCGTGTTTGCTGGGTAGCTGTCTTGAGGAGACGCGGTCCGGTCCTGAGTAGGCGTGGCCCGGTCTTGAGTAGGCGTGGTCCAACCATGATAGCTAGAATATGAGAGATAAAGGCGGGGCGATGCGAAGCTGCTGGTATGGGCGTCGGGGACTAGAAATGCGAGCAAGAGATAGAAGCAGAGAGGTGAGGCAGGTGAAGAGGCGTTCGAGGGGTGTGCTTGGAGGTGGAGGAGTCGGGAAGAGTCGGTAGATCGCTTGAAATGGCATGCGCCCGGATAGATTAGTCTTCGGAGCGGTCAATAGATGTCGCTTTGTGTTAATCGGCTGGCGTGAGCAAGGTGCTAGGCACTATTTGGTTAATAAATACTCACCAAAACCATTGGATGGACATGCGCCTTGTGCAACGTGAACTTTATGTTGAACCATAAGTGATGCAAGGAGCATGGGCCTCCCGCTCAACACCCCACTAACCGTAGCTTATTCCTACGTCTCTCCACATTCTTGTAATCAGAGATGAAACAGATGATGATTGGTATGACGGCTTCCACTGATAAAGTCGAGCAGAACTCATTGTATTCTCCTTTCGCCAGTATATCAACAGAAGACACAACAAAGTCAACCACGCCGAGATCGCCCTCGCGAGAAAGTCGGTGTGGTCCGTCCAGACGTGTTGGGCGCACGTCCATCCTGCCAGGGGACCCGATTCGGCGCCATCGTGCATATGGCACACAACGCACAAGCACTCGGTTACCCATTGCTGAGGTTCGGGTCTCCATACAGGAGCCGATACACACATAGCAGTCGTCAGCTTCCGTAAAGTTCCAGCCTAGAGTGATGTTGGACTCGGTTTACGAAGATTGAAGTCAAGATAAGCAATCAAGTACCTCACACCATGAGCTACAAACTGTGAAGCATGAAGTGTTGTTGATATAATAATTGGAGATCTGTTATCGAGTGACAATCCAACACTTTGTAGCGCGATGCACCGTCTGAACTGTAACGCGTGACATGGCTAGTAAATTCGCAAGGTGTGCTCATTGTGGTAAGACTCGTCCCACATCTATGGTTGGAGAATACGCCACTGTTCTTTTCGTGGTTAAGGCGTTGGTCCCCGCCTTACATCCGATGGTAAACTCAATATCCATATCATTTCGCTGCTGCCCCAGAATGACCCTGACACCCACCTTACAAAGTAGTATATGACCTTATTAATTTTGAAAAACCATCAAAACTCACCAGAATAAACATCTAAATCGGCCTGATGGTCTAGTGGTATGATTGTCGCTTCGGGTTAATAACCTGGCTACCTAGTAGCTAAAATGTGACAGGCCCCGGGTTCGAATCCCGGTCAGGCCCGATAATTTCTTTTTGTCATTGCTGATCCGTATTTTTTGTCCCATACGGACAACACCATCGTTTTATATGTGTGTGGTTCGCCTATATTTTTGGCTTGGAGGGCCAAGTAAAGTTTAAGAGAACCATGAATTAGAAAATCAAACGTCCTGAAAGATCGTGTATTCGCCACAGTCTTGTCTGCAACCACAAAACAGCGATTCCTAAACTATTTGTATGCATAAATCAGATTTTATTCGGTCGCGCAAATATTGAGGTATGACTCTGAAGCCCTTAAAACTCGTTCAAGGCTGGCTCCTTCTTGTACGTCTCCAGTATCTCTCTCACAGTCATCGTCATAGTCTCTGGAAACACCTCATTTAAACTTCCCTCCCTCTTCACCTCGCTCGTACCATCCGTAGTCCAAAGCTCAAAGATCGAGAGGAACCACTGCAACCCTTTCTTCGAATACTGCTTGTGCAGCGCCTGGTGGCCTGGTAACTCCGTGATCTCAAATGTCTTCAGCATCTCAATTGAGTCATAGGAAACTGCGAACTTCGCGCCTTTGACCTCCTCGGCGAGTTTAACGAA
Organism: Herpotrichia juniperi; assembly: GCA_014905255.1. Lineage (NCBI taxonomy): Eukaryota > Fungi > Ascomycota > Dothideomycetes > Pleosporales > Melanommataceae > Herpotrichia > Herpotrichia juniperi. Next base: position 211,520 of record BLYF01000003.1, on the reverse strand, counting down.
CTCATTCCACGTCACAGTATCACCCACCACTTTCATAGCCTCTGGCCACGTCTCCAGATCCAGCGCCGCAACGAGGAAGCGCGCGACATCGAACGTGTAGGTGAACGTCACTGGTGTATTTCCATCGCCAGGGATTGCAGCCACGTCGTGCGCGAGATCAATCGCAATTACGTTGGGTGAGAGATAGTCTTGACCTTTGGCATGCCGAAGTAATCCAGGAATATGCCGTTGTGCACTTCTGCCCAGATCAACCCCGACGTCTTCAGGGCGGTAATGGCGGCGAAGTAGTGTTCGAGGGGTGGCAGGATATCGACTGCGCTTCTTGGGTACGGGATGGCGAATGAACTGGGAATGAATCTTTTTGTTTCCTTGGACAGTTCTGCAGCCTTGATGAGATTCAGTTGCGATATGCCGAGGGATTCGGATGTGATGCCGAAGGTGCAGATCACTGTTTCGATCTTGTGCTGTTCGAGGGTGGCTTGAAGGGACGGGATGGAGGTGTAGTCTGCATAGATGCAGGGTGTATCGGCTCCAATGTCTTGGGATGCCTGCGAGACGGTTAAAGTTGTGAGTTTAAGTACGAGGGAGGAGAGAGAAACGGACCTTGCGACTAAGGATGAAAGCTCGATGCTTCGTATTGCCCGTGAGGACTTCGACGATGGTCTTTCCGACTCCTCCTGTTCCTCCTGCGATTGCGATGTTTACCATTGTGTCGTTGAAAATTTGTCGGTCTGGTCGTGGTCGAACTTTTGGTATAGAAGGATTCAGTCGACGTACTTTATATTTCAACCTTGTAATTCTAGCAGAGCTGCAAGAGAGGTATTCGTTGTTGAACAATGTTCACAACGGGTCCTGAGTATATATAAAAGTGGGTACATATAAGCCAGTTGCATATTCTCGTCCGCGCTAGGCACAAGATAGTTCTTTTCACTACTGTTGAGAAACAAAAGACCCCTAGATTGATACATCCTCGTCTACGCTTCTAGACCGCAAGTATTACAAACAAGGATTTGTTGAATGGAAGTGGCTGTAACTTCATATCATTACTTTTATCCAAAGTCTTTATTGCGGAACGTTAATTCTAAGATTGTCTAGAGTTGCCTATCTGTTTTACAGAGATCAATTTCTGTGTTGAAATTTAGTCTATCAGTTTAGCATCAGGAATTCATAGCAGAATAGAGCTGTTTCATTCAGCGAATTCGTGAAGGTGTTTAGAAGCCGGTGGAGATGTTTTCGATGTTTGGTGGCTTCTATGGACGCCGTGATGCCCAGAGAGCGAGATCACTTGCGTCTCACTTCTGTTCATAACAACCGCCCTTAATGTACGCATCTACCGCAAGTGTTGGTATGGCGTGGCAAAGTCATTAGCGGATTGCCCAATAGAAGAGATTCGATACACATTCTTTGGTTTACGGCCAACAAGCCGCTTTAGTTGCCAACCTCGGAAATTTCGTCGCAGTGCATCGGGATAGGAAGAGATTTGGGGTTAGAGAGGTCACCATCATCAGGATTAAGTGTATAGGTCTTTTCTGCATGACTTTGGATGCCCGTACCTGCTCTAATACACACATAACCTACCCTACACTATAACTTGTAAGAGCTAGTAATCAGTAGAAGAACTTCTAATATCTAGTTTAGGAGCAGATAGTGAACTTAACTCTGTACATTAGGACTCCAATCTACAAGGCTAGCTCTATCACTCTATCAATTAACTATACCTGCACGTCTGTTCTATTTCCATAAGTTCGCTCCTTCGAATTGCAAAATTTATCAAAAAACAACTCAGCGAACCATCTTCTATTCGAATCGATTTGGCTGTGACCAAGATAAAGTAATAAAATACACGAAACCCGCCTTGACTTCCAAAGGAGTTCTCGCTATCCCTGCAAGACATATACTGATGTATTGAAAAAAAAGCCACATAGGCTCATGAAACAATTTCGCGCACCAAAACCACTTCCTCCTCTATAATTTCATTATACGTCCATTCAAGCCCCCAAAACAACTCTTTCTCCAAACCTCATCATCAACCTCACTCCGGCACAGCTCCCAAAGCCTTCCCACTAACCACAATCCCCTTTCCCAACCCCGGCCCGCTTCTCCTCCCACCCAAATGCGTAAGCGTAGTCTGCGCCCTATCCGGATACGCCAGAGGATCCACCTTGTCCTCAATATCCTCTTGACTAACCCCCTTCACCTCCATCGCCTTCTTCAACAACGCCACAGCGCCCGCGTTTCCAGACTGCGCTTTTTTAGTCCACGCAAACGCCGTCTTCCCACTATGGTCTTTGAGCGTGGGATCGGCGCCGTGCTCGAGCAGGAATTTGACGGCTTCGGCGTTCGAGTTTTTGTAGTGGTGGGGGCGGTCTGAGGCTATGCAGGCCCAGTGCAGAGGCGCGAGACCTTCTTTATCTTGGGCATTTGGGGAAGCAGAGTGAGAGAGGAGAAAGGTGAGCAGTTCGAGGGAGTGGGATTGTGCGGCGTGGGAGAGGGGGGTGCGGCCCGCTGCGTCTTCGATGTCTACTTTGAGACCGAAGCTGAGGAGGTAGGAAACTGTGGGTACGTAGCCGAGTTGGGTTGCGCGGAAGAGGATCGCTTCATCGGTGGTATCGGTACTGGAATCGGGTGTGGTCTGGAGCAGAAGTTGATATATATCTGGGACGCGTTTTGTGGAGTCTTTCTCATCAATTGCTATTCTCATTAGCACGATCCCCTCCATTTCTTCGACATTTGAAGGGGCGAACGACTTACGAGATGCCGCAACCAAGTCCTCTACTATTTTCTCATCAACACTGTCCCCCTTTCTCCTGCTCCCCACTAATCGCAAAACCTCTTCCCTCACAATATCCTGACTCACATCCAGCACCACCTCCTCCCAAAGCACAGTATGTAACGGTAGAATCTCATGCACCTCTTTATTCCCCTCATTCAAGACCCTGACCACCCAATGACGATTCAGATACATCAACATTCTAGCATTCCTTTGCGCGCCATCTTGAAACTGTTTCCACTCCTGGATATACTCTTTGAGCAGTTCGTCGCCTTTGTACTGTTCGAGCTTCTCACGAATGGACTGAACGTGCTCGAACAAATTCTCCTTCAAGGCTTTATACAGATCGTCGCCCAGGAGATGCACTGCACACGATTGTTAGCAAAGCTTCCTCCGCCGTGCGAAACGAAACCCCAAACCCTCGAATCAGAACTATAAGTCTCTCTCTGCAGCTCTTTCGTTCCACACGATAAGCTTCCACAACAAGGGAGAAACAAACACTGCTACTTCCATTCTCTTTCTCGACCTCAAGTACACAACGCCAGCAACAACCCCCAAAGAAACAGCACACAAAAAAAAAACATACCACCACCCTGAGTATCCATATTCGAAAATGTTGCAGAGGAAGACGGCGCTCTAGCCTTATGAGTGGTACAAAACTCATGCACCGCAGTATAACACCGCATATACTCCTCCATCTGCATAGGTTTCTCTCCAATCTTCGTATCCAGATTCTTCTGGACGCCTTCCTTGATAAGGCTCCATCTACTCTACATCAGCATCTCACTTCTGGATAGCGTTCAGCCAGATATGTGAAGGCGACTTACGATTTCTCAGCGTTGAACAATGGGATTTGGGGTTTCCGGCGCTGGGTGCCGGGGGTGGATGTGGGTGCGGACATCTTGAGGGCGTGATAGCAGCGGTGAGGTTAATTTGAATACAATAGGAGAGGTGGGATAGAGGCGGTGGTTTGGGAGAGAGAATTGATGTTGGACAAGTTGATATATCAAAAGGTGGGCCAGGCAACAACAAGATTAGCATGACATTCATTGCGCTTACTGCCAAGGAGGATTCTGGGTAGCTGATTGGTGAGAGTCGATCCCTCGAAGGTACGAGGTCCATCAGTTTGTATCACTATTACAAAGGTGGAAGTCAGCCAAGAAAGAGGTGTTAGGCCTTCAAAGTATTCCATTTATCATCTTACAAGTTCAAGGTTTGGATCACGGTATGCGGATTCTGGGTGCGTTCCAGGCTTAAGAATCCTATACACAAATGCTGTCGAACTTCAATATCATGTCCCCTTTTCTAGCGAACGAACAAAGACGCCATAACACCTTAGTATGCGTTATCTTGATAACTACCACCTAGCTATCGCTCTTTCCTCTTCCGTTGCCTAAGCTACTCGTACTATGAAGTGTCCATCGGCTCACCTCCATTCCCAGCAGCTGCAGCCCTCTCCCTCAACTTCTCCGCCAGTCTCGCCGACTTCCACTCCTGGATCTTGTTCTTGAGCTCCGTATTTGGTATCACTTGCTCAATCGTCAACGGCTGCCGATTGAAAGGATCGTTCGGGTCGCTAAGCAGATGACTCCGGATTGTACTCCGGTCGAGTACCTGCTTGCTCGTAGGCAGAGTGACAGGATCTTCCATAAGCGACGCAAGCAGCGGATCAACGAACTCTTCTGGAATCTCACCCAGGTCGGCTTCCTCGAGTTCGGCTTCGTCCTTGGCGATCCTAATACGTTCTGCCAGCTTTGCCCAATCCTGAAGCTGCTCAGTAGACTTGAGTGCGAAGCGTGCCATGATACTTTGCGCGGTTGTGAAGTGCTCAGGACGGTAGGATCGGCCGTCGGTGGCTACGGCGTCGATGAACGTCTTCTTGTCTTTTAGATTGAGGTAGACGTCTGAGATCTCGGAGAGCATCAGTTTCGGATCCCAGCCATAGTCCTGCGCGTTCTCAACCCTCAAGCTAGACTTCTTGGGCCCGACGAGCGCGTCGAGGTTGTAATCCAACATGTGGGCCAACCGCTGCACAATCTCAGGCATCGTGAATGAATCGCTCAATGCCTCGGTGAAGAGCTTGAGCATAGCCACGGTCTCGTTGGTGAGCTGCATGTAACTCTTAGCCTTACTCTGCGCGGCAGCTAACTTTTCCTCATTTTCTTGGCGGACAGTCGCATCGGTGTCATCGGCGTGTGACTTGAGGAGTCTAGAGAGCTCATGTATTTGCGTAAAGGCGGTGAAAGATTCGTCGAGCACGAAGGTTACGTCGTTGAGGAGAAGATTGACAAACTGGACGAAAAAGTCGAGATTGACACGAGCCTCTGTGGCGAGATTTTCCCGATAGATGGGGTTCGGCCATATACATTTGATGACTTGGAAAATCTCATAACGGATGTTAAATTTGTCGTAGAATTGAGTATGAGCGCCGGTGCTCTCACACTCGTTGTAGAACTTCATTAGCGAATGAAGGAGGTGCTTGGTTGCGAATTTGTTTCCAAACAACGCGTCGCCGAGCACACCCTTCTTGTAGCCTCGAACTTCCCAGACACCATGGTAGAGGATAGTGACAAGTCCAGACTTCAGATACGGGTTCTTGATGTACTCAGAGCTCCTCAGAAAGACAATGCAGACTGTCATTAACTCTTCGTTCTGTGTGGAGGTGATAATGTGCGGCATCTTGCTTGTGATGAACTTGAAGTTGTCCACAATGTCTTCAAGGAAGTACTCGGGAAGACACTTGAACGCCGCTGGTTGCTCTTGTGGTAGGGGCAGCGGAATTTGGCTGCGAGGAAAGTTGATGCCGGGGGATACAAGTCGCAGAAGCCAGACAATAACGTATCTCATAAACTGCATTGAGCGTGCCTGCGCGACTTCGTCCAGTAGTACTCCCTCGGTAGCAAAGATTGTACACTTCCCCTTTGCGAGCCTATCCTTGGCCTTTTTAACATGATTGTCGAACATTGCAAGGTTGGCAGGATTCTAGATTTAGGTTAGCCATGGTTCCATTGCCTTAAGAAACAGTAATAACTCACAGAGGCGTACTGGTGTCGCTCCGTCTCCAGTTTCTTGAGCCCTTTTTCTAAATTCTTAACTTCCCTGTGCAGCGTAGACAGCTTTGTGTTGGCAGCTTCAGTTCCATAGTGATGCGCGGCAACCGTTAGGAAAAAGACCTCTGTAATGAAATTGTCTGTCCCTTCAACCTTTACACTGTAGAAGTCATCTGAGGTCTGTTGGTCGGCGTTGATCTTTGTTTCGTCCGATATATCTATCCGAGGAGACCGTCGAAGATAGTTAACGTCAATGCGATCCACCTTAGAGAACGCCGCATCCATGAACGGTTCGCATAGTCGATCCGAAATCACTGTGACGTTAACCATGAAGCCGTCGGAAGAGACTGTCTTCGGGTCGACCTGTAAGGCCCTCCTCTTGTGATTCGCGTTCACAGTGAGCGCAAACCAGTCCATCATTTTGGCCCTTGAATCCTTGTGCATCTTGATGAAGCAATTTGCAATGTCGAACAAGTCGTCCTGATGAGTCTGGAGTGTCATACGGAGTGCTCTTTGGGCGTTCACCACAGCTTCCTTCTCTATCGTCATTGGGCTTGCAAAATAGTTGAGAGCCACTTCACCCTGCATTGGTGAAAGACGGAAGAAAGGGCCCAGAAGAGTTCTGGTTTCGATGTGCTGAGGCTCAATATCCGCAGGAAGGAACCTCGGGGACTCAGAGAGAGCGACCAAAAGGGGCTGATACCGCACAAAGTTACGCATAGCGAGAACGTAGGGCTTGAAGTCGTCGTTCATGGACATCTTTCCCAATCTCTTACTGATTTCCTCCATAGCGCCAACAAGGAGCTCTTTGACGCTCTCATCCTCATCGAATCGCGAGACGGCTTCACTTAGGAATTCGTGGCAGAGACCGCGGTCATTCTCTGGATCCACAAGAAGGTATTCTGCTAGCGGATTCCTGAGCGATGTAACGTCTTCGCCAAACATATCGGGAATAGTAGCAGCGAAGATACAGTAGCTAAAGCATAATCGTCGCGCCTCCTTCAGTATGACATGCTTCGGGTCCTGCTTGTTCTGCATTCCTCGCCAAAGCTTTGATACCCTCTTCCAGCATCCCAGCAGATAGTCCAGCGGTTTCCCTTCCGACTTGCTCGATGCCGACTCAAGTATCGCCTGGTCCAGGATGTCTGTGGTTAGCCTTATAGGCCTGCTGTCTTCCTCAAGGTCGCTTCTAGCGCCTGTGAGAAAATATAGGTGGTGTCCATGTCCATCTCGAGAGTGATCAGGGTCTAGAGTGACGCGGAATATTGCGCCAATTGTCCGATCTTCCCACGTTTCTATGCTCTCTCCTTGGCTCCTTCCCGCCTCGCTCGCGCCGCTGCTATTAGCAGGACCAGAGGACTTGGGCTTGATGCTTATCCGAGAGGTGGGTTTGGTTGCTGCGGCCATACCGAGTTGTGAGAAAGGGTTAGGTTTCGACGCGTCCGGCGTCTGTGAGGGAGCTGGTGGGGGTGACTGTGGTTTCGGCGTTGAGCTGCTGGGGGAGGCGGCTGCGGCTGCGGGCACTGGTGACGGACGAGAGCTTCCTGCTGCAGCTGATGGTCCCCCAAGTTTTGCGAGGCGTTTCGCCCGAATCTGCATACTTTGTCAGCAACTGCATTATAAATGCTGGGGGAGGAGCTCCACCTTGTCGGCGTCGGCCATTACGGTATCCTGATCGGGAGGAAGTGGTGGTTCATCAGCCATATTGAAATGTGGGTGGTTGGGTGTGTAGTTGTCAGTGTCGTGTGTGGGATTTTATATGGGCGGGAAGATAATAATTAAAAGACTGTGTGTGAGGGCGAAAGTGTCTCTGGTGTTGCTACCTAGCTCGCGGTTGAGGTTCCGTCATATAATGTCCGTGCACAGTCCCCGCCAAAGCACGTGGAAGGTCATCGAACCAGGGTGTCAGTTTCTCCCAAACTCTTGTCCAATTTATTCAGCTTTGACGTGCAGTACAATACGGTGAGTGAGTGAGTGAGTGAGTACTATATGTGTGATGTGTAGGGTAAATAATGTGTCCTTGATACGGCATGGTGGAGAATCTAATAGTATGCAGGTGTATCTTTCTAACGTTATTCGATTCTACCAGGAGCTCATATCCAGTAAAGACCATGGCAAGCGGCCTGTTGAAGTGCATTGTGTGAACGACAAAGGTTATATGGGGCCTCCTTTCTTCTTTAGACACCTGGTCAGAATTGGGTGCGTCTTATCAGGAAGGAACTCCTTCGTGCGTCGACAACGCAACCAAGGAGATGGCACCAGTTTTTTATACCGAGACCTCACCGCTATCTAGTGCTATATTCAGGGGGGCCTCCCTACTGTTCCTTCGATGACTCTGGCTTATCCCTCGTTGAATATTTTTGCAGAAGCGCCCGTCATGGAAGGGATGAGTTCCATGAAGGACTCACCTAGAGTTAGACATGGGTATCGTGCATAGAAGTCCTGGAGGACTCAAGCACGTGCAACGGATCAATATACGGAATGATAGACAATTATTTCTCAAAGGTAGAATCGCACTGCTATGCAAGCATGCCTACAAGTGCATGCAAGGTAAACAATGCATCTCCAGTCTTGCTCGTAGCTCTCCAATCTCATGCATGGCTTGTGCATCCCCATCATAGTGAAGCAAAGACCATACGGTGAGGGTGCCAAGGGCCGACTCGCGTGGCCATTGGCTGCAGGGGAGGAGGACTGTCGGTGTTGCGGAGAGAGCCAGGCAGCGAAGAAGAGTCAGAAGAATAGTCGGAGGGCTGTTCTCGGAGAGATAGAGGTCTGAGACAGGCCTCTCGCTAAGAGGCAATCAGAGACCATGTCCAGCTGAGTCTGCGGTAAGACCTCTTCTGGAGCTTAGCACACCTCAGACGAGCATCAATCGAGCACGTTGGCAGTTCGTTGCGGGCGACGGCGGGCGACAGCGGGAGCTGGGGGGACAGCCATGTCAAACCTGAAACGGGTATTGCTTTCACAGCGGTGGTAATGACGCGCCTCTCAGAGATAGGGCCATGGGCGGACGGCCCAGGCAATCGGCAGTGGAAGTGAGTTCCACGCAAAGGGAGGGTGGAGGAGCGTCTGCATGCTGGAGTCAAGCAAGCAGCATCAAGCATCACGGGGAGCCGGGCAGGGTGGCTTTATCATAGGCCATAGCACCCGCCGCTGCTGTGCAGGCAGAGTGTGGTTGGTGTCCTGTGTCTTCTCCTGTGTGTTGATGCGCCGTCGGCACTAGATCCAAGCCGGGCGGTCTGCAAGTGGCCTCCTCGCCTTCACGCTCTGGCATAACAACACGGCTCTCCTGTCCACGACGCCTCCATCTGCACATCTCAAGAAGCTCCGTCTGCTGCAACGACGACATCTGCACGCTACATCGCACCAGCCACGCTCGCCCCTCCGTTGCCAACCCGTGCGACGAAGCTTGGGCAACAAACACAGCCGCAGCAGGTACGTGCGTTTCCGCTAGTTCCAGGTTGCCTTCCACCTAAGAGCTGCTTCCTCCCATCAACCACCACCTACTTCAACCTACTTCACCTCGCCCGACCGTCGCCATCTCCCTCACTGACCCACTACCGACTGTGTAGCTTCCCAATCCACGCTCGACACCCACAACCACCCCCTCCAACACATCACCATGGCTGAAATTCGACGAAAGCTCGTAATCGTCGGCGACGGCGCCTGTGGAAAGACCTGTCTGCTCATGTAAGTAGAGTCCCCCCGATCTCCCTGACCGCGCACCCTCTCGCGTCTGGCCCGCCGTAGCTAACATGCCATGTTTGCAGTGTCTTCTCCAAGGGCACCTTCCCTGAGGTCAGTTCTGCCTGTGCCCTCCCCTGCATCCCGGGGCTGCGTCAGCCTGGCTACGCTCCCTCCCCATCACTTCGTCAATACACATCGACTCACTGATACACACCCACTGACATGGTCTTTCGCACAGGTCTATGTCCCCACTGTTTTCGAGAACTACGTTGCCGACGTCGAGGTCGATGGCAAGCACGTAGAGCTGGCCCTTTGGGATACGGCTGGTCAGGAGGATTATGATCGTCTCCGACCGCTATCCTACCCCGATTCGCACGTTATCCTGATCTGCTTCGCTGTCGACTCCCCCGACTCGCTCGACAACGTCCAGGAGAAGGTACGTCACGTGTGATTCCCAGCATACTAGTCTTGTCACTAACATCCCCTCTAGTGGATCTCCGAGGTTCTGCATTTCTGCCAGGGCCTACCAATTGTCCTCGTTGGCTGCAAGAAGGATCTTCGTTACGACCAGAAGACCATTGAGGAGCTACACAAGACTTCCCAGAAGCCCGTGACCCCCGAGCAGGTCAGTATACCTGTGCGATAAGGAGTTCGAAGACGATACTAACAGCATCCACAGGCTGAGGATGTCCGCAAGAAGATTGGTGCCCAGAAGTACCTCGAGTGCTCCGCAAAGACAAACGAGGGCGTCCGGGAGGTATTCGAACACGCCACCAGGGCTGCTCTTCTTACCCGGGGGGCTGGCAAGAAAAAGTCCAAGTGCCTGATTTTGTAGATCACCACTTGCTGCTAAGTCTTTGGCCGCCACAGCCATGCAATGTTAACTCTAGACAATGAACAATACTGTGGTCGTTCGCGTGTTACGGAGTGGAATTCGGCAACCAGGGAGGTTCGGTGGAAGGCGAATCGACCTACCTAGCACCTGCAAGGCGTTCTGTGCTTGATTTGAGCACATCATCTCTGGGTAGTTCATGATGGGATACCGGTTCTCAGCGGGTCGAGATTGAGCAACTATCGGATTCAGCAATGGTGGGGCTTTCTTGAAGCTATGCTTATATGCTATCGTGCACAGTGGAAGGCCCTCATTGA
>BLYF01000003.1:146398-200831 GCA_014905255.1 Herpotrichia juniperi | reverse complement strand
AAGCCCACTCGCATACCTATCACTTGCTTGGCTTTTTTCAACTGTCTGGGAATCTTTCTGTTTTGAGCACTACACACGCCCTATCCCCTCTACCTGTCTAGTTATCGGTTTCCTATTCTTCTTCACGATGGTTCTGCGCATCCTCGGTGTAATAACTTCTTTTCCTGATTTGTAGTAGGGCGTCGAATTTGATATCCTGCAAGCCTAGTTTTGGTCTATAAACTCACGTACATTAGTGCACTTGCCTACTAACTCGTAACATTGAATCCTAACTCTAGCTATCTCACAGTCAAACTGCAATTACGCACCGGCTATACTAATGGATACATATACTCATATAGGTGCAATTACCATTACCGCAAGAACTATTGCAGCAACTTGAACCTTCCAAACCACAACTGAGATCACAGCTCTAACAACAGCACATATCCATCTAGAATGACGTGCAAAAGATAGGGGAACGCCTCGGAGCTTGCAGCTGCAATCGGACCATCCCCCTCGGCAATACGAGCCGATCATTGCCGGATTCGGACACGCATGCTCCATCGTATGGTCCACGATCGCCATTTCGATATATCAGAAGCTCGAGCTTGCTCGGTACCAACAAGTATCTGAGGATGTTGATCTTTAACGGGGATGTGGAATAATATGCCGTTGCTGGGTAGGCACTGTGTGGCGTTGTCGGCAGTGCCGGTGAAGTTCGGCTTGTGGGAGCGGGCGAATGGTGGTGGTGGTGATGGTGTGGTTCTAGACTACGCACGCCTACCCGGAGAGTTAGGAGTGCATATGCGCGTAGGCTTTTGTGATACCAGAGATATGGATTCAGTGTGCTCGCCTTGTGATGAAGCGTGGGGTCTAAAAATACCATGTGCATGACGAATAGACGTAGACGGTGTGTATTCTTACACTTACGCGATAAGGGCCAAAAAGCTCGCGAAGCTAGACGCGATAAGATGATGCTATGTACAAGCTCGTAGCCGTGAGCCATGCAAACGCGTCTATATGTATGTAGAAGATGCCCAAAACGCCAAAAGCGGCCATGCGATGCTATGCTGTGCAATGCTGATTCATGCCCTCAAGACCAGACCCCGAACGCCATGCTGATGACGAAAGAATGGAAACAAAGCAATGCAGCCGGGGTTATACAAACACCGAAAGCAAAGCCAACGCGACCAGCAGAGCGAAAGAACTCGTCGGCGCCTTCGCTCGTCCACCCTCCCCTTTCACAGACTCCGTCTCCTGAGGACTATTCTGGTTCACGGCCGTAGGCGCCGCAGACGGAGAGCCAGGCAAAATCGGGCTCGCCGTCTCGCTCTCCATCTCCGCCGCAGTTGCCGTGGAAGACGGAATGCCCTCCGACGTCGAACTCTGCGCAGCCCCTTTCACGCCGAACCCGACTTGCGCCTTGTCCACGTCGAACACAGAGTACACGTTCTTGAGAAACACGTCGCCGACGAGCCACTGCTTCTCGCCGAAGACCTGCCGGCCCACGATGTTGCTGGCGCAGTTGCCGTTGCCCACGGAGCCGCCCATGTAGTCCTTCGTCGACACGTCGAAGGATTTATCCCCGAACTTGATTTGCACGGGTTTGGTGGTGGAGCAAGGCACCGTGAACGTCTCTCCATCCTCGGACTGCGCGAACCCTGTGATCAAGCCATGGAGGGCGAGGGCGTCGGAGGAGGGCATCAGGATGTAGCTCGTGCCAGAGTCTAGGATGGCGGTGCGGTCCTTCAAGTCCGTGGTTTTGCCGTCGAAGCCAGCGTTGCTGATTGCGATTTCCCAATAGCCGTTCTCGTTATCTACCGTCTTCGTCCAGGATAGATCGCCGTCGTAGCGGTTGGTGTTCGGGGCTCCGAGGTTGAGTTCCCCGTCATCCAAGCCATCCACTCCTCTACTCAAGTGGATGCCGAACAGTTTCTTGTCTATGAGTTTTGAGGAAGAGAGGGCATCCAGAAGGGAGGGCGCCTCGATGGTATTTGCCCTTGTGTCTCCGCGCCCTAGGCCTAAGATTCCGTCCATGGGGTAGGCGTGGAATTCGTCGGAGACGTTGGTCGCGAGGCCGAAGGAAAGAGTGGGGGACAGACCCGCGATATGGAGGACGTCTGTGCCGATGTTGCCTGAGACAGTGCCGGTGCCGAATTCGATGCTGAAGGATGTTGAGTCTGTCTGTCATACACTTTAGCATCCATACGAAATTCTTGGGAGGACTCAGGTTGGGGAAAGTGGTTTACCTTGAGGGAACTGGAATCAGACGAGCCAAATGTGTTATGTGTGCCGCATGCTAGGGTTTTACATCCTTCCCCCATAACCCAGGTATTACTCGCCGCTGTATCCAACAATATATGATATTCCTCCTCGCTCTCTCCCAGCTTTATCCCGACCATGTACGAAAAGTCCGGGCCATCTTGATCGATAGCTGCGCTGTTCTTCTGCGTGGGGTCTTTGGAGTTCACGATTTTGTAGTTGTTATCTCGGCGCGTTGGTTTTCGTCGTAGAGGCAGGGTAAGGGCTCGGGTATTGGGTTCGTAGGATTCGCTCCGTGGTGTATTGGTATTAGGATTATCCGGGGAGTCGTTGGGTTTGTAAGGATAGAATGCCGTGACGATTGGTAGTAGACATGCTGCTACGTATATAGAAGCCGCGATGTACATTATGTTTATATCGTCCAAGAACAATAGTTGTTGATCCTCCCATTAGAATACGAGCGCATGGAGGGGAAAGGGGTGGGTGGTTTAGAAGAAAGGTTCGCGGAGCTCAACGCGCAAGTGGTAATAATTGGTAGGTATAGCCAGGTACAGATCAACTAAGACGACCCGGACTGTGTATGTGTAACGACTGACGGTAGGAACGGCTCGAGAGGTTAAGGGCAGAGAAAGAGGAAGGTGTCTTGGCCATTGATCGACGGTAGGGGTGTAGGAGTCCGGTGACGATAATATCGAGATAACACTATCCCGTAACTCTAGTAATTGGGAAGAGGAGAACCGAGGGACAAGGTAAGGAATGAATGAATGGATGGAGGGGGTGGGGGGCAGCCATCGCGAAGAGCGCGTCGTTGGTTCTCGTGATGGACTGCTTCGCGCCGTGTGGCTTGCGTTTGCGCTTAGGGTGTCAAGGGAGCATAAAATATGACGTATTCTAAATGCTTCTGCTTTGCATGTATGAGAGCGACGAGGAGTTTATTATTTACAAAATGACCACGGCAAGCTGACCAGTACATATACTTGTACCATTTGGACCCCAACTGCCAGCAAATAATGTAAACCGAATCCTAGTCCTTTTCTCTGCTAATTTCACCTGCATCCACAGCTGAACCCTTGATACGCTATGTTGCGCCGCTACCGAGGGCCATGGATTCCCCACCACGTACAACCAAACAAACCAATGGCTAGAAAGGTCCCTAGTACAAGGCGAGCCGAGCTCTCTAGCTGGAGACAGGGTCGACTTAATCTACCTAAACATCAACGCGGCATCGCACTTCGGTATCCTTTGCACTGGCATGCATGGCCCAATACACGAGGCCATCACTGAAGTGTGCAAACACGTACAGAGAGGGCTATAGAGTGCTGTTGGTTTAAATGCAAGTAAGCATTAGTGTGTAGTGGTCATGTCAACAGCACGGCGAAGAGAAGCATCAGTATAGGAAAACGAGTTCCCATATTCCTAAAGACCTACAGCTGAGGATAGTCTTGTGAAGTCTCCCATCTATTTCTTTCAAGATCTGTATATAACGTGCAACTTGCCCTGTTGAACTACCAAGACCCCAGATTGCTTGCCAAGGTGCATAGATCTTGCCAACATTTACAAATACTAAACCACATCATCTATTCAAGCTCAGCAAGCTCTCCACATACCTCCTCGCATCGATGCCAATTCCATCCGCCAACCCCTTGGGCCCCCATCCAGCTGCCGAGCCTCCCATCTTCTCCTGCGTAGAAGGCCCACCAAACCTCCACATGCTACTGCCCAATCTGTTGCCAGAACCTATAGCAGAGGAAGCTACTGTATCCCTCGCCCTCCTAACGAGAAACGCCTCCCTCAGATCTACCGTGGTGAATTCTTTTGTTTCAGCTTCAGGGTCCGCGTCTGTGTTCGGGGTAGATGGGGGCTGGGCGGTGGAAGGTGGAAGGCGCATCCAGACTATCCACCATCCACGACTCGTCTTACACGTTCGCTCAATCTCGGATAGGGAGCGTCGAGTACTCGAAACTGTTGTGATGATCTGGGAGTGCACGTTTAAAGCCTCCACTCTACTCCAGTCGCTCAATACTGCATGACTGCTAAGCCCTTCTGCTATGAGTGTACCAGGTTCTGGGATGTTGGGGATACTGGAGTGCACAGTGAGTGTTCGTGGATCATATACTAAATCGTAAATAGGCTGGGTGTTGGGGGAGTTAGCGTTCGAAGGCACAGTCGTGTGAGGATGAGAGGACGAGGCTATGCGCATGGCTACTTTATCTGGAGATGTGGAGTTGCTAAGAGGTCGGTGAAGTGGAGCAAAGTATGTGTGTAGATTGCGGTAGAAGGTTGCGAGGCTGAGGGTTTCGGTGCCGTGGCGGAATAGAAATGTGTATATGAATGGGCGATGCTATCTTTACATTAGACTGGGAAATCAGTGGATGGAGGTTGCGGAAGAGACCAACCACATAGACCACAGGCCGTAATCGCTTCAATTCATTTCCCACAGTCAAGTCTTTCAAACTTAGTTCCTGCTCCCATGAAGGCGTTTCCTCGACTTGGGGACTGAGCGTTTGTGGTGATTGATCGCTTGAGAGCTCAACGTACACTGTACGAAGAGGTATTCGATTATTCCATGCACCTTCATCATTTGCGTCGTCAAAGTCTTCATCTCCCATGTTGCCTTTCAAACCAACGATGAAGTATCCGCTGTTTTCTTGTTGAACCTGCTTTTTCAACTTGTCCTCTACGATGTCGGGCTCGGGTTCAATGGAACGCAGTGTGGGCTCTGGTGATGGGTCTCTCTGAGCAGCTAACACTTCATTGGGTGTGGCCTCATCTAGTTGGGCCTTTTTACCACCCCCCCAAGGACTGCCGTACCCCAGCGTTGCATATCTCATCCATGTCTCGGGATCACCCAGAGACGCCATCATTGATAGCGGCCTCTTATCGGTCTTGGCTGCGGTACCAGCTGCCGCAGCTGAAGCTTTGTCTAAAGAATCCTCGACAGCACTGACAATGGGACGAGGAATAGGAGGCGGATCTGAGTCTAATCTGGGAGCTGGATTGGCGCTGTTCGTTCGACTTGGTGCCTTCTTGGCTTCTGGGGTTGCTCGACCTGATGAAGGTGGCACTACATTTCTTCTTCGTCGCTTCTTTCTATCCGAAGTCGGGTTGTCCCTCACGCCGTATGCATGATCACCGTAGCAGTAGATGGACTCGATCCAATGTGACATGTCCCTCAGAGACCGTCGACTAAGCGCGCCAACACCGGAGAATACTACACCATCATAAGCATTAACGCTCTTCCCATTTCCGATCCATGATTCGAGTTCCGGTGCATCATTGAACGCCGTTTGGTTGGCTGGGTCCTTGGAATACTGCAGAGGTGATGGTTCGCCAAATCTGGAGACCATGATATCAACCAATCCGTGTGTCCTACGAGCGTAGTCTTCCAACACTTCGCGTTCCCCACTGCCCCATTCTTCCTCGCCCACGCCCATGCCCAGCTCGCCGCCTGCAGCAAGCTTCATGCCGCCGAATATGTCTACGGCGGGGCTTCCGTGCAGCAGTACATCCCAGTTGTTTGCAAATCGTGACCAAAATGTACTCAATATACTGCAGAATTTCGGTCGTTCTAGCTTTTCGAATAGGCCCTTGAAGGTCGAGCCGTGGTGGAGGAGGAAGACATTGTATGCACGCATGAGTTGCTGGAGGAGCAGAGCTGGCGGGCTGACCTCTCGCGATGAGTACTCAATCCCTGGGTCCGTGGAGCTTGAGTCGTTCTTATTTGCCGTGCTTGCTGCCGCAGGGAGTTGCGTAAGGTCGATGGACGCGAGAATCCACCATCCGTCCTCCAGCTCGTGCAAGATTATACGCGACTTCTGCGTCTCTACCGAATCCATGGCCGCGCCGTTCGAGAAGCTCCTGTCCTTGGTTAGTTGGATTACTCCTATGACCAAGCCAACGTGTAACTTGAGATGTACCGGGCAAAGCCAACCATGCCCTGTGCTAGCCCCACCTGCCGCAGCTTCTCATTTTCCTGTTCGCGCAAGTCCCGCGCATACTGTGCGTCTTTGCCGCTGATCCTGGAGCGTACTTTGGCGGCTTTCGAGTAGTAGAAGACAATCTGGTCTTCGAAGGTCTCGTCCGTGATGCCCAGCGAGGGATTGTATATGGCCAGGAAAGACAGCTGCGCAGGGACGACCTTGGGGATGTTGGTGGACGACATTCGAGCTCCGCGGGGTGAGGGCTGCGTGGCGGGGTGTCGGGGGAGAGCTGCGAACCGCTGGATTACAACCCGTAGAGGGCGCTCGGGGGCGACGGGTGGCAAAAAAGAGCGGCCTCGACAGTCACCATACTCTCCATAAGTCAAGATATTCCTGGCGTGTCTCTGACGTGTCTGTCGTGAATGTTGTTGCTGGCTAGGCCGCGCCAAGGCGAAGCTTCACTAGAGGTGCAGCACGCACCTCCGACATCTACCACCTCTCCCGGTCTTTTCGATCATGATTCGGGGGCTTCATGCTCCTGTCCGATCATTTACAAGTCTCAATTGCCTCAGACATAGCTCTGCAAAGACCCCAGATGCCCTGAGCATACTATTTTGCGGATCCGACGAGTTCAGCATTGCGTCACTACGCGCGCTGCACAAGGCGAAGCGTGAAGACTATTTAAATATCCGGTCAATCGAGGTGGTCCACAGACCAGGCAAACGGACAGGTCGAGGCTTAAAAGTCATTAGAGAAGGTATATCAAGTCTCGTCTGTATTAGTTTCCTTGATTGACGAAAGTCAGTTCCAATCAAGCAAGTAGCCCAAGGAGAGCTGCAGTTCAAAACTCATGAAATCGACACTTTCACTGGCTGGACTCCCCCTTCACTCATAAATCTCGTCATTGCCGTCTCGTTTGGACTTTTTGTCCCACGTCGAATCCTCAATGGTGCCAAATATGGTGGCTTGAATGTCCACCCATCGCTCCTTCCAGATCTCCATGGTCCAGCACCCATACACCACACCTTACTCAAGCAACGCTCCAAGACTGGCATCACAATCCAAACTCTACATCCAGAGCATTTTGATCAAGGCCAGATACTCGCCCAGACGCCAGCTCCAGGCCTCGATGTTCCAGAAGACGCAACATCCACCAGCTTGATCGCCAGTTTAGGTGAGGAAGGAGGCGATATGCTCGTTGACCTTCTCAAATCTCAAGCTTATATCCCGCCACTTCACGACGCTGGATGGTACAGTTCATCCTCAGGACCCATTTCACACGCCGAGAAACTCAACAAAACACACTCCTATATCGACTTCTCCACCGCCTCGGCGCATGTCATTCTTACACGACACCGCGCACTTGGTGATCTGTGGTGCTATCTACCTCAACAACAAAGCGAGGAAAGGGCCATTCTCCACAAGATTCAGCGGACTGATATCGTGGATACCACGCGTTGTGAGCCAGGCTTTGTTGTTCTGGAAGGACTCATTGGAATTGGTATCAAAACTGCTGATGGGTCGGTGCTGGATGTTACCAGCTGCACTGTCTCGGGTGGGACGAAGAAGCAGGGTGTTGCGAAAATCAAACGCCTTCTGATGTAGAATGATGCGAGATTACGAATGGACTTCATGATTCCCACTTGCAAACCCTTCGCAGATGCACGAGCAGAAAGGTAATCATCATTCATCTTGTGCGCCGTATATAAACAGTCCAAGATGAATGCTAATTAATTACTTTACAGCTGTTTTGTACCACCAGTTTTCCAAGCTCACACCGTAGAATGCGCCCCAGTCGATCTATCGTAGCGAGTGCCAAACTTGATCAAGATCCAAGAAGGGCAAATCAAAGATTCGTTCCACTTGTCTTTGGTGGGATTTTTAAAAAAGCTGCCCACTGACGACTATTAACTCCGTCGGCTCAACGCTGTTGTTCGTGTTAATGCTCCAATGTTAAAACAGTCGCCTTTCCAAACATCCTTTCACAAGTAACGCTGCCTTTTCAGAATCTTTCCCTTAAAGCACTCTTAGTCTCTTTCTTCTGATCTCCTCCGTTTTCGGTTCTTACGGATCACACTCGGATTGTTTCCTAAGACGCTGGGGAAAGCTAAATCCAACCCCGGATTCTCGTGCAGCCCTCGAACCCTCAAGTAAACTCGGTAGAAAAACCTAGGGGAAAGAGCCTCTATAGCCTCCTGCTCTTCGTCTTCATCGTCACCCTCTATGATAACTTGCGCATCGATGAGTAATTGGAGGTAGAGATCCTTCTTCGGCAATTTCGCGAAAGCAGAGGTGATAGACTCGTAGAACAGCGCATGCGCTATATTTATGACGAGCTTCTTGATTCCGGGGACCACGATTCGATCTATGAAGACATACCAGCGTGCCAGACATGCCGATTTTTTTTCTCGTTGTAATTAAAGGCTCACCGAGTGCGTCTTTCTTCAAACCTGAACTTCTGGCTGTAGAAAGGGTTGGCGAACGTCTCGAAGGTACCTACCGCGAACTTAATTTTATAGTAATTGACCCAGTCGGCGAACGCCTCGGAGGTGTCCATCTCTACGTTTTTAATTACAACCACTACGTCGAATATTTTGCGGAAGACACCGGAGCAATACTTTAGCGATGTCTTGTGCATATGGTAGTCTTTCGCGTCTTGACGAACCTTCACCATGATTTTAGATTCTAAAAGGATGTCACTATTTGTTACAGGTCATTCTAGTCTGGCGGGAGGTTGGCGGCTCCTTGTCCGTCATTGCAGCCACATCAATGGCTGATTGTCGATTGTCTGCCATCGCTCAGTATCAGTGGCTGTCTGTGGGAACTCGCAGAGGCGTGGGGGCCGTTGTGAGATTCTATCCTCCACGTATCTCGTGAGTGCTTCGTGCTTTCATAATGTTTTGCGCACAAGCTTCTCATTATCACAAGTCATTCAAGGCACAATTTCTTATTTCATAATTGCATTTCATTTTAGCTACCTGCTTGTCGCTGTCCATCCCTTCCGTGAACCCAACCCAGCCAGTTCCCCCCTGTACTAACCAATGGGCCATTGTAATCTCTCTTATGCACAGATACCGTTGTACCAGTTCAGTGTTGCTATCATTGTATTAACACTCAGTCACAAGCAATGTTGAGTCCGCAAAGCACGTACCAATAGCATCGGTCAAGCTGCAAGAAGCAAGGACGCACGACTGAACGGCATTGTAGAAGGTAGTATCCGCACAATAACAAGTAGGCGCAGTAGCCGTAGGATCGCAAGTTGATAGAGCCTGGGCATCAATGAGGCAGGTTTGCTGTTGGGGAGTTCGCGTCAGCAGAATCCTTCTTCCTCAGGTGGATAAGATATAATTTCGGAAGCCGAGGAACAGCGCGTGAACTACTGACCGCACAAGCAGGAGCTCCAGAAATATCAATGGCAAGAACGCCAGCAGCGAAGGAAGCGAGGACGGGGATGGAGAAACGCATATTGATCGAGGGATTGAGGGTGGATGGTTGTAGTCTTTTTGGTAGTGGTAGAGGAAAGTTGGTAGATTAGCTGATGAGACTTAGAACAGTGGGCATTTCGCTGCTTTTTATGCTGTCTAAGAGGGACTATGTCATTGCTCTCATATCTGTATCCGCTTTACTCTTTAACGCTCTTGCTCCGCGATTCCAATACCCCTCACCGGCCACCAACTCCCACATGTTCACATGCGATACAGAATACTCGCAACATTTCGTGCCTCGGAGCGTTCCTGCGTCCTGGTATCACAGCAGGGTCAGCCTAGGGATATTTACCTATTGGCGACGACATCCATGCGGCGATCCCCCGGATCTACCCCAGATTTGCGCATCGTTCCGGCTCACATGATGAGGGACAGTCTTTTGTACTTCGTACGGATGGTGCTCCGGGTTTAGTCTGTTGTCTTGAAATGACTACAAGATGCGGGCGTGGACAGTATTGGCCGAGTTGGGTTATGACCAGATTCCCCACACGCGCGTGCCTATATTGTACTGCAAGGAACGGATATTACAGTGCGGAGACAGTACTGAATGGGAAGCTGCATGGATATCAAAAAGACCTCGCTGATGAGGGGTTTGCTTGAGCGTTGTCTCTGAAATTGTTGGTTTGCACGCCTGTGTTTTTGGAGGCAAAATCGCATGATATAGAGGCAACCAAGCCAACCTAGAATCGTTTAGTAGGATTGTCCCAAGATTATTTTTGTCTATACGAACTATAGAGAAGTGCCTGTGACCTAAAAGGCAGATGAGCGCCCTATTGAACCTTATATCTTGATATGGAAAGTCGCACTATTTGTGGAGTAATGCGGATAACCTTCTCTGAATATGCCTTTGTTCGAGAGCTCCCCATGATGAATTACAGTGTCCTCCTGAAATTCTGACGTATGTTGCGGGGGAGTTGTTTGGGCTCTCTAGGTTCTCCGTCTTCCTTGTATTCCTTGACTTTTATGTCCTTTTTGTCTTTTTTGCCCTCTCCGACTACTTTGTCTTCTCCATCTTCCTTTTGTTTGGATTCAATATAGTCTGAAACCTTCATCTCAACATGTGCCTCATTCCTCTTAGTAGCGTACTTCAATATAACACTGTGCATGAACTCGTGGGGAAATCTCGCAAAGACACCCAATTCCGACCCGTCAGCTTCTTTGTAAGAGTCTTCCTCGAATGTGCTAAGAAAGCAATCCACCAAGAATTTGAGGAATGGACTGTTCCGAGGTAAATTATCATAGGCGTAATTGACAGCGCGTGGTTCTGGCACTTTGTCGTCGAAATCCCATCTGATAGCGTGCTTGATAACTTCTTTTTTCAATCCCGGAATGAGGAACCGGTCCGCGAATACGTAAAGACATGTAACTTGTAGTTGCCAAGATATGTTATCTCCACCGTTGCAGTATTGTTTGGACCATTCGTCCCAGTCCGATAGATCTGAATGATAGAGCCAATCCAGGAATGCCGTGAATGTGCAGGGTTTTGTGTCCCTCAGGGTGACTACGCCCGTCTCGCTTTCCTTGAACTTATCTGCCCCCGGGTCTCCACAGAACAATGCAGGGTGTTGAATTGCTAGAGCTTTGTGTACGTAGAACTCTTCCTCACTGGGTCCAACCTTCACTAGTATTGTAGCTTGAGTAAAAATGTTCCTTACAACATTAGTACCTCGCTGCCCCAAGAATAGGTAGTACTCACCGAAAACTTAGAGGCTCTAGAGGATCAACTTTCTTCGGTTCGACTTCAACTACTACTGCCACTGGCGGTGCGCCTGCTGCCACTTGCAGTGCTTGGCAATCATGGCTTTGTATTTTGTGGGTCGAAGTGCTCGCCCAATGTGGTAGTCGCAGGCGAGCTATACGTGATGTCCGGTCTCGCGTCCTCGCCGCTCGCTTTTTCGTCGCATCTGATTTTCGCAGAAGGCGGATTAGAGGAGTGTCTGTATAGCCCGTCGTTGGACGCACGCAAGAGAAGACCATGGGCTCTTACTGGTGACAGTCGTGCGTCGGGAAGAGAAGGCGAGTATAAGTGAGGAATGCTGGCTAGTGTCGTGAGAGAGGAAAGAGGAAAGAGCGACGCGAACCTTCACCAGTTCACCGTGCCGCACAACGACGCAACACACGTGATTCCCAACATGATCGCCACTAAACTCTCCAACTGATTCGGAGTAACGGCGGACGATCATTTCCGGGACGGGCCAGGATACGAACCATTATGATGATGAAGACGAAAATAGAGCCGAAAAGAAAAAGAAGCTACTCAGGGTCGTGTGCATAGTCGATACACCGGGGAGCACTTGTAGAGAGGATGAAAAGAAGAATGAAAAGAAGCATGAAAAAAGGGATCGAGAGTGCCGATTCAAGGAACAGACCACATATGGGTAATGGAATTGCTGCCGTCGAGAATAAAAAAAAGCTCAATAGTACTTCGTAAAAGTATCGCCGACAGATGCAGTAGTAGACTTGTGCAAGACTGGGTGAGTCCTTTCGAGCTACTTGGTTGTCCTAAATCCTCTTCAGAAGTGTTTGCACAGAGTCTCAGATAAGCCAGTAGGCTAAGTATTTGCTTTTCACATTTCAGAGTGCTACTACCTTTTTAATGAATGTAAGGGCGGAGTCTCCTGTAGTTCTATTAGTCTGAGTCTGAGTCTGTGGTGTTCGTATCTGCTGCACGACGCGGTGGTTGCAGTGTTTGAGCCTCCCCGCACAATTCCACCAGACTTTTGTGTGAACTTTGCCAAGCACATAACCCAGACGTTCGGCGGTTCAACGATACAACGGGCGCGCGCTTCCTGCTTCCGAACCTTTCCTTTTTACTTCCACTGTCGCAAGTCGTTGCACCGACAAAATTGCCTTCAGCGATTGAAGGCCCACGACTCTTGCCGCCCGGTAGATCCTTAAGTCTATCGTCTGTTTTAGGATCTGAAACGGGGCCCCATGTCTCTGGCCAGCGTGTCTCGCACGCTGCCAGCCAATCGTTACGCGACAGCCACACGTCGCCCAAACTTTGCTTCACCTTTACCTGCGCTGAACCGCGACTGTGGTCGATTGTGGCCTGCGCGGAGAGCCTGGCAAATAAGGCGGTCTAACCACTCGCCTCCCCGCTGCCCAGCTAACGTTGATCGTGCTAGACTCCATCAAGGGCGGCTCGCGTTTCAACTGCATTCGGTAGGACAGATGCAGGCGTTGTCGTGCATTTTCGGCCACTCGATGGCGAGCTGATAGAGTTGAGCTATTGTGAGGAGAGCGACAATCGAAGTGAACGGGCCTGCGGGGCTACGATAGCTTTTCTTGCTTCAATCATCTTCCTCTCCTTCACTTCTGCTTTCTTTCTCTTGTCACACTCTCTCTTCACCTTCTTCTATTGTTTCTATTGTCGAGCGAGTTGATCTCCTGCCAGCCGGCGTGGACAACTTTCTCTTTCCAACTCGTGAGCTTCTTATTGTCTGCTCTGTCCAACTTCGAACTGCCATACACATCGCTTGACGCGCTCTCTACCACTGCCGGCCAGCTTTACAATAAATCACCAATCCTTGTACCAGTGACCTCAACTATTTTCAGTCCATACCAACATCTCCGCAATGGCTCTCCTTTCAGCAGAGAACCTGGCCGGTCCAGGCTACATAATCCTCAATGTCCTCCGTGGTCTCAATATCATCGCTCTCGCATCTGTAGTGGCAAGCAGCATCGTGATGCTCGTCAAGACCTTCATCGTCTCTAAGGTACACTCATCCTGTTCTCATTCCTCAAGCGAGTAATGACTGACATTTGCCTAGTTCTTCTTCTTTGACGCAACCAGCCACGTCGTGACTGCTATCGTGGGCTTGTTTCTCATCGTCTCCGAATGCTCTCTCTTCCGCCGCTATTTCGCACGAAATTGGCCCCTTCTTAGCTCCAACCATGGCTTCGTCTCGCTCGGCTGCGCTATGATGGTCATTGGGCTCAATCTACTTGGAAACATGAACAAGCAAGCTACGAGCCAGAAGTCACTCGGTCTGCCGTTCTGGCGACTCCTCGTAGCGGCAGGTTGCCTCTCCATCGTGATTGGTTCCTTCAACGTGGTTGCTGTAAGTTCATATATGTCCATAACAAGAAACGATATCCTAACACGCCTTTCCAGTCCTTTATATTCCGGGACACCAATCGCCAGTTAACCGCCCGCCATGTGCGCTCCCGTGGCGCCATAGCCCTTTCCGAGACCGCCTCAGTCCGCGATCTTGAATACCAATCTGACCCCAAACACAAAGCCTTTAGCATCAATACGCGCTCCTCTTCCTCTCTACGTTCTCATGCCCCGCCCCGCATCGGCACGCCACCCGTTGATATGTCATCTCCCGCCATCGAGTCCCCTCAGAAGACCTCCAGGTTCTCACAGTTCAACTTCAGCGCCGCGCAAACCTTCCGCAATGCTCGACAGTCGGTGCTACCATCCTATCACAGCACGAGCCCACTGAAGAGCCCGCTGAAGGGATGGCTCGGAATTGGCGGTAACAACACTACTGGCAACGGTACCTCGCACAGGCGCTCTAGCTCAACATACTCACGTTCTACTTCTGGAGAGAGCAGATGGCCATCTTCGAGGCGCAACAAAAACCGCGACAGCGATGTACCACACGTTCCTCAAATCTCAGCACCGTTGAATATCAACCCCCAATTCGCACACCTAGTTCGACCCAATCTGGCTCATCACCCGAGTGTGCGACGACCTGATGCTGATTTCGCAACTAAGATCTGAGTCACAGAATGAGTCTGTGCATATACTGTAAGGGTAATGGAATTGGGCTGGCGTACAGGACGGATGCATACACACTGATGATACCACTTTCTTTACTTATATCTTTCCTTATTGTTTACTGTCATCTTTTCCGCTTCATGAAGCTCCGGCGCCTCTAGGAAAAGGACACACTCATTCTTTATTAGCTGGCGTTAAGGACGAGATTGACCTATGACAGCCATCTTTGATGTTGAGATGAGCCTTCCGTATTAGCAGAATACATAGCAACGATAACGACTATTGCAAAATACCGCTCAAGCTTGAATTGAAGATGATGCTTGATTCTGGGTGTCATGTTGAAAGATCTTGATATATTGAAATTGGTTATATACTCCACACCTGTAGAGGTGATTTTCGAGATGCGCAATGCTGTGGGAGTCGAAGCACCCGGAGATAATCGGACCTGCGCCAACGCACACAAACTCTACAAACCCGCCAAGCATCGCCAGACATTCAACTTCAGCACCACCTCTTCACTCGACTTCCATTTGCAATTGCGCTTTCAGCTCTCTCCTACATACCCAAGATGGCGCAACCTAGGCTTTGCTCCACCGTCCTCCGAACTCGCACACATCCCTCCTTTCAATGTCTCCAAAGAATGCAACCCCGCCGCTATGCATCCGTCGCATCCACTGAGACAGCAGGCTCAAGACCCGTTGTACCCTGGAAAACACCACACAGCATAACCTCATGGCCGCCCGAACCCTTGATCGCCGCGCCGCGAGAAGGAGAATTGCTTATGGAGCGGCTACCGAATAGAGAGCTTCCTGAGTACGATTCCCCAGATCTGCTCCCCTCCAAATTCACCCCACCATATATACAATAGAGGACGTAAACTAATTGAATGGAACAGACTGCCGCCCTTCATCCCCCGCCAAGTAACACGCACCCTCCCAATCTTCATAATCCTCATGTCCGCCTCCATTTTCGCCTTCTTCAACTACCAAAAACAAGAATCCAGTGTCGTAACTTCGACCCTCTACGCCCTCCGCACAAACCAGCTCGTACGCGATATTCTAGGCAACGAAATCTACTTCGCTTCAAAGTACCCTTGGATAAAAGGCGAAATCAACCAGGTGCATGGAAGGATAAATATTAGTTTTTGGGTGAAGGGTACGAAGACGCAGGGGGAGGTGAAATTAAGGTGTAGGAGGAAAGGAAGGGGAGGTTATTTTACGACGCAGGAGTGGAGTTTGACGTTGGATGATGGGAGGGTGTTGTATCTTTATGATCCGGAGGGGAATGCCATTGATCCGTTCCAGGAGCCGTTGGGCGTGGATCAGGATTAGAAGGCAAATCTGGGCTGGGGAAAGAGTTGGAATGGACAATCACGGCTTGGAGGCGAGAGGAAGAGAGGAATTGATGTCTGGGGATTGTGGTGGTTCGTTGGTGAATCCATACGCATGGAGAAAGGCCGTATGGAGGCGGCAGAACCCACGAGTTGAAGGAACTGTATACTTACCTGTACAATTAGGACATGAACTGTATCATGTACCCCTGCAGTTGTGCATCCAACAGCGACTTGACTCTTCGCTGTATACTTTTGGGCAGTTTGGAACTATTGAGGCACGTCTAACCGCTTTCATCTAGGGATTCGTGCACCAATGGCTTGCACGAAACATCCCTTAGCTGCAAAATACACATCCTAAGATTAAGTTAGCTTACGAAGGGCTCTACTACATTTCCCACGCCCACTTGAGATCGTTATCTACTGACTCGATTTATCTCCGTCATCCACCACAATTACCCCAAGTCCAACCTAAACCCCGCGTTTCGTCCACTAGCTACCCCACAGCTTCATTAGGAATGTAGATATGGATGTACATATCCAGTCAAACTCCGTTCGTGGTTGCGGAGATAGGCGAATATAAGAAGACGAGCTTACATCAGCGTCATTCGAACCTACAACATTCTACGAATCTTGTCAGCTTCCAATTTCAATATTAGCTGTAGTTCTCGATAAAGCTTGATGGTAAATTCATAAGCAAGCAACCTGAACTCTTTCCCAAGTTTCTCGATTTCTCCCCATTTTCAAGGTTCCCGAACGCTCTGTCCACAAGACCCAAGTTAGTCCAACTCGCTCTAAGTATGGCAGACGATAAATCAATTGGCTCCTTGTCCGAAAAAGTCACAGACCTGCCACCAAACAAACGCTACATCCTCACGCACGACAAAGATGGCAAATCTATCGTTCACTCATCCCCACCGCAGAAGTACCACAGTCGGAACGGCGTCGGTGGCATGTCTCGCTCATGTACGTATCACTATATTCTCAACCGCTCGTACCACCCAGTCGAGTTATTCGTATATCAGTATAGCATGATAGCTAACTCAATCGACCAGTCGCCACATCCTCGACACCAGCCAACCTCACAGACGAAGCCGACGTCAAAGCGTATCTTTCCGACGAAGGAGCTGCATCGTACCAAAGTACATATCCGCACCCCTCCTTGTACCTTACTCGTTTCTAACCTCCACAAGACCCGTCCATCGTCCCTTCAGTCCCAGGTTCCAACCTCCTGGTCATCGACCTCGCGCCCGGCGGCGAGTCGCAAATGCACCGCACCATCTCCATCGACTACAGCATCTGCGTGATCGGGGTTGTGAAAATGGAGCTAGATGACGGAACAATGCTGACGTTGCATCCGGGGGTAAGTCTCATTCTCACCTGTACTCTTATCTGTGCCCCCGTTTCATCAATCCCTCTCCCTCTGCCTGCCCCATTGTCGTCCGGAACCTCCATCTCACTCACTCACTCCCCGTTACACTGCAAGCCCACGTAGAGGAAAGAGAGCATGTTGACGTAAGTAGGATCACGTAATCCAACGCGGAACCATGCACAAATGGTACAACGGGTCGTTGACGTCCCCCGCCCGATTCGTCGCCGTGACAATACCGTGTGAGCCCTTTGAAATCCCCGGCACAGGGAAGATGTTGGCTGAGGAGCACGTTGCCGGGACGGGGGCTGAGCAGAAAGATGGCAGTAGGTTGTGAGCATTTTTACAGGCCGTGTGGGGAGAAAAGAATACTATAGTGGATGAGGAAAGAAGGGGGAGTTTTGGGAAAGTCAATGAGCATGTAATTGCAATACGAAGAGGGATTGATTAGTGTGTACTCTAGACAATTGCAAGCACTAAACACTCTGGTGATACCTAGCAAGTTAGTCAAAGCAGCAAAGTGGTAAAGGTATCGAGTAGGAAAGTTTCTTAGCTAATGTCACAGTAGTCCAACGTGATCGTAAACACGTAATCACCCGCAAGTCTTATCTAGCCCGTCGACTGGCAATTATTGCTATTGCACTCCAGCACTCGTCATCACACACAATCAGCCCAATGCCATTGCTGAAGTAAAGGCATTCAATAAGGTCTACCAGATTCCGTCACTCTCCTTCTTCCCCATCTCACCTAGTCGCTTCAACCAGTCCCTGACACCGCAAGCTTCATCAGATGATCCATGAAAGTCTGCAAACTGACATCATCTGTGAAGATCGTCTGTGCAGTCTGCGCGACACCTCCATAAGATCCAGTAGTATGCGTAGTCGAAGGGTTGAGCTTAGAGAGCAAGAAACGAGCCTGCGATCCACCAGCATCGCAGACGATGAAACGCGGTAGTGGGAACCGGTCTTGAATGAGATCCTTGGCATCTTCTCTGGGCGCCTCGAGGAGGGTCCTGAAGCTATCATAGCCCTCCTGCTCTTGGTAACCCGCTTTGCGCCATTCCGCCATGGTCTCGCCGTGGAAGATGAGAATGTGGAAAAAGGTGTCGAGGAGGAGGACGGTTTCTGACTGGATAGAGGTGGAGTCGAGGAGTACGGGTTGGCCTCCGTCGTGATCGAAACCGTAGCTGTCTAGGGTGGGCTGAATCATGATAAGCGAGTTGCTCATGTCTTCGTGGTTCAGGATGTGTCGGTAGAAGGCGGTCTCATCGGGAGAGTTGTTGAAGACCTGCAAGAACTGTGATCGTCGAAGATGGAACATGAATTGCGGGTATAAGGTGAAGTTCTTCTCGAGCCTGAAAGAAGAAGGATCATCCTTCCTGTACTCTGCGAATCGAGAGCATAGTCGGATGAGCATGCGATCAACCCATCGCAAGACGTCGGGACCATCATCGACATCAGCCTTAAAGACAGCTATCCGCGACATGAGAACGGCTGATGCTTCTTGGTCGAATGATTGGGCAATTGCAGGGTCCCCAGATGGGCCACTCAGGTTTCGGGCAACAGTTGTTACTAAGATATGTTAGCGGTCGGTATTTCAAAGTTTATGGAGAGTGGCTCCTACCTCTCAGGTGATATTGTCCAGCCGAGTGCTGATAATATGTCAGGAACTGAATCATTCCTTTCTGTGGGCCCTGCTGGAGCTGGTTCGGTCCTCCTTGGCTGGCAATCTCAAAG
The DNA here is from genome assembly GCA_014905255.1 of Herpotrichia juniperi. NCBI lineage: Eukaryota > Fungi > Ascomycota > Dothideomycetes > Pleosporales > Melanommataceae > Herpotrichia > Herpotrichia juniperi. Next base: position 182,018 of record BLYF01000003.1, on the reverse strand, counting down.
TAGATTCCGTAGGTGGCTTCCGGATCGATACCGCACATTTTCCAAGAGCAAGTGTTTCCAATTCCGCACTCAGTCTCGCCTACGGATGATGACTTCTTGTTTAAGGAAACGGCGTGTCCGATCAAACCGGTGACCTTGAGCTCCTTCGTTGTAAGAACTTCAAGTGAGGCATTGAAGCCCATGAGAAGATTATCATCGGCATCCTTGTTGAAAACACGAGCGAAAGATTGCTTGTACATGGAAGATGTAAAGCTGTCCGTCAGAATCATGTGACCACCCGTCGAGTTGGAGAGGCCCTTCATTTCAAGAAGACCAACTTGATCTAGGCAGCCGGCGAAGATGTCAACGACATGGCCGTTGTGAGCGACTCGTTTGGCGAGAGTGTCGTAGAATTTCAAGGCCTTCTTGTAGTACTTGATGTTGTCTCTATCAATATCGTGATGGGAACGGATGGGTTCCCTCAGCTCAGGGCCTACCACCATTCCCGGACCTTCTGTTGCAGGGCCACCGCTGAAGAGCATGATTCTTCCACCCATATTCACAAAGGAGGTCTCTAACAAGCCAACGGCGACGCTGAGGGCGACTCCAGTACATCTCAGGGCACGTCTGTCGTTCGCGACCGGCCAGGGGTCTTTCTGCAGTTGTTCGAGTGCGTTGGTCAACTGGAATTCGCACTGCGACACTGGGAGAAGGAAGCGGGCGCCGGGACCGCCAATCGCCATTGGTGGGCGTCCAGGTTGCTGCTGCATGTTTGGTCGCGGAGCGATCTGACCCAGACCAAGCATTTCTTGGACCTGCTTGGAGGTGTAGTCCTTGCTTCCTCGGAATACGTAAGATTTGGCGCACTCGGTGTATCCAAGTTCGTGGACTTGAGCCTAGAAAGGGTCAATTGCAAGGTCCATAGCGCCAGAAATAGAAACCTACCATTGTACCATAGGTGATCAGGCCAACCAAAGCATATTGGGGAATGAGGCTCAAGCTCATGATAATAGAATCCTTGAGCGCCTTCAAGCTATCCTCTTCCTGGCAGGTGTCCACAACGAATAGGAAGATCGGAGGCGATGGGGCGGGTCTTGCGAGTCGGTACTCGATAGTGGTGCTGTTCGGGTGGAGCTCCGACGGTATCATATCTTGCGAGATGTCCTTGTAGTGTGGCGGCAGGGCGTTTCGTTGAAGGCAGAAGGGACATATCCAGAGCCTAGCTCGCATATCGACTTGGCTGGAGAATTGTTAGCTCTCCAAACGAGTGTATTCGGTGACAGCCACATACCAGTATGGATTGAGGACGGCCCGGCAAGGCGCCTTGCAGGATACAGGCTCATACTGCAGCAGCGGGGTGTCCGTCTTCTCCTTCAAGGGCGTGTATAGTACACCGATGGGGACTGCGCTTAATTAGTAGGCTGTAAGTGTTTAACACCAAGATCTCATACCGACAAGCCGCGATGCTTCCTGCGCCAGATGTTAGCATTCCATCAATAAGACAATCCTTCAGCATGTGCCATACCATCCGCGAACTGGGGAACGTGTTCCAACTGAGGCGCACTCCATCGCGGTCCTCAATCTCGCTCCACTGCTCCTTCAGCGCCTCGTAGTCCATGTTGAGGTGTGGTCGGTGGTGGGTATCTTCTGCGGTGTGAGCCCGTGGTGGGACCGAGGCGCCCACAGGTCGAATTCGCGGGGATGTGGAGGTAAGTTTCTAGGTGCGGGAGACGGGGAGATATAGAAGAATAGCAGCTGTCGATCTGGCAAGAGGTCGCAGGCTGCAGCGAATGCGTGAACTTGCAACGTTCCCAATATCTCGGTGGTGGGTTCGCAGCTTCGGTGATGCGGCCAGATTGGAGGTTCAAGTGAGCCAAGCCGGAGGTGGTAAGCGCAGATCGCTAGCTTGAATCTCGACTACAAATTCTCGCTCCCTCTCGCTCCTCTTCTTCAACTACCGCCAGCTTACATACACTACTTAACGGCAGCCTCGTCAACTCCCACGTTGAGGCTGTTTTCGCGCTGCGCGTAGAACGGAACAGGCCCATCGCTGGGCACCCGGTCTCTTATCAACCCGTTATGGGCTTCGTGGGAGCTTGGGAATCAGCAGAGGTCACATACTTTCTAGACATCATCATTGTGTCAACTGTCCAATAACAGCCCCATCTTCTAGAAGGTCTCACCAATGAAACAGGTGGCATTGCAGAAGATTTGCTTTGCCATACGACGGGCACCAGAGAATGAGGGTAGCGCAAGCATTCGAACGAAAAATGCCGACTGGCCGACGCCACTACTCTTGAGAAAACTTACCGAATTCGGTGTCGGAAGATGTATAGACTTAAATGGAGAAGCAAGAGCTCTTCAAATAATGGATTCGGCTGAAGTCCTTTTTAACTTATTGTGCAGCACCTGACTACGCCTAAACGCTCGAGACCCCTCCTACCTTGAAAATTACGCTCGCAAGCCTGTGTTCTCGCCTAATTTACGGAGAGCATGTTCATAGCGCAACTAGTTCCCTTCACTACAGCACCCACAACAAGCTCTCGCTACATCTGAAACTCATAAAAGGCACTTATCCGAGCTTTAGGAGGAATCTCGATGGAGAGCACTTAGGCGAGAGATGAGTAGTGCACGCGGTGGGTGAGCGGCAGTGGTTGAGCAGGCTGATCCCTGCACAGCGATCTTAGCCCATTCTTGGCCATTCTTCCTTGACCTAAACCTAACGACATCACACCCATCCACTACGCGTTCATAATTTTAGAAGAAGGCCCGAAGGTAATTTAATCTATCAACCAATATTTCCTTTTAGATACTTCATCTCTATTTTATAGATAGCTGAAAAGCATGGCCAGGTCTTACTCCTCTATTTAGTACTGTAGAACTGGCACGTTAGGCAGCATTTAAGTAAAGAAATCCCTCCGCAGAAATTAGGTTTCTAAGACTAGAGCTAACATGTAGTAATCACAGATAAGCAGCTGGGTGTCTGTTCATGGAGCAAGCCAGGCTGGGTTTGCCAAGAGCCGATGCTAGAGAAATACATGCAGCCACAAGTTGTAGATGACGAAGTTTTTGAACTGTCGGAAGCTTTTAGGCGGCAGTAATCAGTTCAAAATATATGTAGGCTCTCTTTGGCCTTCAAATTACGCTTTAGGCTAACTAAAGACCCGCCAGAAATGTAGCTCGTTAAATTATATGGGTGAGAGGTCACTTAACGAATGTCGAGTCAAGTTTTCCTGATGCAATAAGATTATAGTGTGGTGTTTCCAAATGTTGCAGGACATGTCTCGTATCACGCCCACTGGCGCTCCTAGGATTGATCGTTGCTCAGCCCCAGCTGAAAAGCGGAGAACTAAAAGACGAGTGTCTTGCAAACTTTCTTTGATCAGTTCTTGTATACACAACAGATACAATGGCTACGACACAGGCAAAGAAGCGACTAGTTGTGTGCTGTGACGGGACTTGGAATCACAGTGTGAGCACCGATAATCCACTGACCAATGTTTCACGGCTCTCCCGGTGCGTCCGAGACGTTACCGAAGACAATGTAGCCCAGATTGTATACTATCAAGCCGGCATTGGGACTGGAACTTCCAAAAACACCAATGTTGTGGACGCAACGAAAGGAAGGGGTGAGTCTTCTATGAAAACGGCGTTATGTTGTTATTCTCTGACGTTGTCTTGTAGGCATGTCACCCAACATCCGAACCGCATATACCTTCCTGTGCCTGAATTTCAGGCAACCCGGAAGACGAGATCTATCTTGTTGGGTTTTCTCGTGGAGCATATACTGCTCGGTGTCTTGCTTCCTTCATCACCTCTATCGGCATCCTTTCCAAGCCAGGACTCGTCCATCTCAACTTGCTGTACGAATTTTGGATGCAGAAATCGAAATTTCTAAAGGGAATGATAACCCATCTAGCAACTCTTGGTCACCTCAGAAGCGATATACACGTCCAGGAGTGTGCCGCGTGGGATACCGTGAGTTCGATTGGCCTCCCTGCCCGTCTTAGATGGCTGTCGGGATCCGAAAATCCTTTTTCTTTCGTTGACGACCAGCATCTGCCAAACTTACATCACGCCTTCCATGCATTGGCTTTGAATGAACATCGTCAAGATTTCTTCCCTCTGCTTTGGGGAGAGTTCCCGCCCGAATCAGGAACCGTCGTTAAGCAGTGCTGGTTTTTCGGAGTGCATAGCGACGTCGGCGGCGGATACGATGATGCTGGGCTTGCAAACATCACTTTAATACGGATGATTGCACAACTCTAGGAGTATACAAAACTCGGGATTTCAGAAGAAACTCTGTAACAACTACTTGCTCCACCGGATTTGACGTGGGCTGGTTCCGGTATTCCAAATGTTGGCACCGTCTCATGGTCGTCTCCTCTCCTATTATCAACTCCGCCAGAAGTTGCCACGGGTATGCTCCTTATTTTCTTTGTGTTATTCAATTATCTTTCGCGAAAATGTAGTGTGGAGAATATAAAAATTGGAAACAACTTCAGTACATGTCGAGACAAACCTTTTTCTATTATGCATCGTCTAACTTGAACACGTTACCACATGATGTTTCGCGATTCAATCCAACATTTGTTAATACTATTAGGACACATCCCTTTTACTAACGAGTCGAGTGGGAAAGGTTGCGAACTCCTTCACTGGCTGGTTTCGATATGGGGGCAGCAAGGACCGTATCCCCTCTCCCGGCAAAATTGCTAGGTCCATGACAAGATCAGCTTCGATCAAAACATCAACATCAGCGACCAACCCCACACTCTTAGGCCTTCCCGGGCTTGAAGCGACCATATCTGCAACTACAAGCACAACGGAAACAAAGATAGTCCCACAGACGGTACACTTCACGGTACGAGTCATGATGGCACTGTGAAAAGCCGAATGCCCTATTCTGGGTGGACATTCCACTGCAATGTCATTGAGTGGTAGTGATCAGCAAGTGTCCTGGCAGAAAAGAGTTCGCGATATGTCGACAACCACGGAAACAAGCTTGGAGGAAGAGAAGGCAACGGACGAAGAAATGTCGCTGCTAGGACGGTGGCTTAATGATTGGGATATAAAGGACCGCACAAGCAGTGCAGCCGCAGAGTCTTCTGGCGTAGTTTCGGATGACTCTAAGCCGCTGGTTGAGCTATTGCGGCCATATCTTGACGAGAGTACCAGTCCTACTATCCACTACCCAAGACCGAGTGCCTGAAACACTCAGTCTTCTTCAATTGTGCTCATTGAAGGTTCTAAGCCGTCGAAATAGTCCGTTAAACTAGCAGGCGGTGATGTAGGGGAGGGGAGATCGTGTTGAGTTTCCTTTTTGCGCTGGGTGGTTTGAAATAGAAAAAATTCGAATGGTAGTGGCAGTTATTTTTCATGACATGTGATGATCCTTGGGAAGAGAGCATTATTGAAGCCGCCCTTCACGTCTTCAATACGCTTCTTCTAGCGGCAATGCGGCGCTGGGCAGTCCTGAGGATCTGCCATTAGTTGGAGTTGATGGCTCCTATCATGGATCGTTTCGGTCTTATCTTTCAAGATGACAAAAGAGACTGGGAAATTGAAACCCTTCGTCTTCTAAGGCGCTCTCATAGTTATCTTAGTAACATTGTCTGCCGACGGTACTGGTGGATGCTTTTTAAACGGCAGACTTCCAATAAAATCAACGTTATCGACGAAGATGGAACTAAGGTGACGAGACGATTGACAGCCTGACTAAGACTGTGGTAATTTTTTCATTGCAGAAATTACGGTCAACGTGTCAACGTTCTCCAGCCATTCCTCCACAGGACTCCATTCATACACTCTCGGTAAGAGACTTAAGATGCCCAAACAGTGAGTTCGTCTCGGCAGGGGGTCTTCTCGCAACCCCGAGACGGACAATATTACTCTTTAGTTCTTCGCAGCTTTCCAGACGTGAATGACCACGCTGACATTATATCGAGTTCCGTCTTCCCACGTTCTGCGCTTAACGAGAACTTCTCGCCCTCAGTTCCCATCGTAGTCTTCTCATTCATACCTCCCCAACAACCCCATCTCCACCCCATCTCTCCAAACACCCCTTAAGCATCACAAATAAGATCGAAATCCGGAAAATCCGGATCCGCACCAATATTCTGGCTAGCCACACCGGTAGTAAAATCCTGCACCTTCGCACTCGCCTGCGCACTCTTACAGCTCTCACTCTGCTGATCGCAATCGTTCACCGTCGTGCCGCCCTTGTTCCCCTGCGAATTCGCCGCCTTGCTGCACGCATTCTTCTGGTTGTCGCAACTGCGTCCGGCGGCGGATTTGAAGTCCGTGAATGTGTCGCCGTCGACGCTGAAGGGCCGTTTGGCGTCGCCCGAGTTGGTGATGGGCGAGGCGGCGACGCCACCGACGTTGCCGGTGAAGGTTTGTCTGGGGGATTGTTAGGAGGGCTCTGGAGGGTGGTGTTCAGACGTACAGATCGGAGGTTTGTCTTAGGAAGAGCGTATGCCGTGGGATTAGGAAAATGTCATGTGCTGAAACGAGAGGTGGCTGTGGTGATGCTGTCGCTAGGGTGAGGAATGGGAGGAGTAGCAGGAGCAGCGGTTGCGGAAGAATTGAGGTCTTCATTGTGGTGGTATTGGTTGGACGACCAGCGTGTATCTCGTGATCGAATTAAGTGTTGTTGAGGTCCCAGACCGTATGCGCCAAAGCTCCCCAAAAAGTTAAAGATGGAAAGTCGGGAGTCGAAAACAAAAACGTCGCGAACGACAGGTCCCCCAGTCCTCATATATCCCTCTACCCGCATGATCACCATGCAGCATGAAGTCTGGTGGTTTCTCGCGTTGCCGTATTGAGTAATGTGGGGCTGGTGTTGCGACGGGGATGAAACGTGAGATATTGCAGGTGGATGATGGGCTGAGCCCCTGGGAACTTGAGACATGCGATTGATGACGGAGAGCAAATGGGCTGCAGATGACGCGGATGAGAACTCCGGTGCTAAAGGGTCTCAGAAAATGTCGTGCGAGCGAGATGGGGAGATGAGGTGAAGCATAAAGCAGAAAACAAGAGGTTGATGGGGGGCACTGAATAGTACAGTAGAATTGCTTTGAATTCATGTTGATACTGGCATTGGTATTAGCATTTACGCTGCAGACCCAGGATATTTTATCGAGGGAATTACAACTACTAGTTATATAATAGTGACAAGAAGGAAATATGCTCAAAGAAGCCATCCAAGATGGTTCCAAGAACGAAGTCGTCGAGATGAGTGAGCATGATAAACTCGCTAATTACAAGAGGAATATCTTTGGCAAGCATTCTAGAGAGGAAAGAAGAAGCATACAGCCGTCTGCGCCGCTCGCGATGCACCGTTGAAAGCAATCCTATCCGACGATCCACAAAATATACGAGAACAGCCATTTCTCGTTCGGTATAACTGTGCACATCGAGGATGCCTCTCAAGATCGAAACAACCCCAAACAACCCCTCAGCCAGCAGAGAAATTAGCAGAAATCTTCGTTGGTATCGTTAAAGCTTTGTACAGGGACGCCGCTGAGTGTACATGCGGGTATTCCGGCTTAGAAGTTGGCTGCCGCATTTGGTCGACCTCCAGGGTTGTGGTATTGCTCGAGGTTGTTCTGGAACGGCGTGTTGGCAGTTCCAGGTGCCGGCTTGTCGCCAAGAGCGGACCCGGTGTTGAAGTTGAGATCGTCATCATCCGCAGAGACACGCTTCTTGCGACCCCACATGCGCCAGCATACGAGGGCAATGCCACCGAGCAAAAGGGCGCCTCCTACACCACCGACAACTCCGCCGATAATGCTTTGCTTTTCCTTGCTGAGGCCGCCACCGGAATTTTCGCCTCCTTTCTGGACCTCTGGTGGGTCAGTGGTGATGGCTAGACCTGTAGTGATGAGTGCGGTACTAGATGTAACTCCAGTCACTAGCTGGGTCTGGCCGTTGATGATAGTGAGGAAGGTTGTAGTGTACTGCTGCACGGATGTCGCTACGAGAGGCGTGGTCCTGATGATTGCTGTTGTGCGGAGAGACGAACTTGGCGCATCGCTGGACTCGGCGGGTGCGTTGCTGCTTGGTGCTGGTGTGGTGTTGGGAGCATCGGCGCTGGACGGGGCCGCTGATGACGGTGTTTCTGGTGGTGGAGCTGCTGATGATTGCCCTTCACTCGGAGAGGGCGCCGGCGTCGATGATGGCGGTGGTGCAGATGAGGGCTCTGGAGTGGGCGTCGGCGTGGGAGTGGGAGTTGGAGTAGGCGTGGGCGTGGGTGTTGGTGTGGGTGTGGGCGTGGCAGAAGGTGTGCTGCCGGTGCCGCTTGCCTGGCGCCTCCTTCCTTGATGGAGATAGGATTCAATGCCGTCAATGTGGAGGGAGTCGAGGTTGAGGGCGGTCGTCAGACCCATGAGGGCGAAGAGGGCGAGCAGCAGCCACGACTGGCGCATGGTGGTGAGCATGCTGGATGTCTGGCGGTGGGAGATCAGGAAACGGTCGTGGGCGGAGGTCCACGGGTGTTGCGCGCCTATATGGGTGCGACCGCTCGCGTCGTTTCACCGAAGGTGTGTAGATAGCCAAGGGGCGAGTGCGCGTTTGTCGTGGGCGAAGGTGGTAAATGCGGAGTGAAGACGGGTCAACGACAGTATGAAGCAAAGAAATAAAACTGAATTGTGAGCTGTAACGAGTGTAACGGTTGTCGTGGTCCCGTGGTCCCGTGGTCCCGTGGGTGTGTGTGTGCTGAGCAGAGGGAAGGCGAAAGGGTGGCTGACTGAGCGTGCCTGTGCCCCTGCCCTGCTGCCGTTGAGATCGCCATCACGGGCATCCCGGAATAGCGCTAGCCCGTGTGTCGCATGGAAAAAGAAAGCGCAGGCGGCGCCCGTCAGTCAACGGCAGCTGCACAGCTGCACAGCTGCAGAGCACTCAGACCAAGCGCCTTCGGACTATAGGAGAGTGTCTCGCAGCAAAGTTTGCTCTCTCTCTCAACAGCACTCTAGTTAGACGTCTTCGAGCCTCTACACGGTAAGCACGCGACTATCTCCAGTCCCTGCATGTCTTCAAGTATTGCTTTCTGCATGAACACGAGTCTCTATCGGGAACCATCACCACTCCATCGACGGCCAGACCCGGCACACCAGCAGTGCGTCATACCACTGCACGGTCGACAACCAATTTTTTTCTCCTTCACCTGTCGCAACCTTGAACTGTTGAGCCTCACACTGCTACTCCCCCCGGCGCACACATCAGGCACTAAGTTGTACATAGAGCCGCATAGAGCCTGCTCGGCTTCTTCTCATATCCTCTTTGACCTGCAACGAGCAACAACCACTCCCAAGCCAAGGTTTCTGCACGACCACGAGCTCCCGCTCATCCGATTCGATTGCACACGCAGCCTCCCCACTTACATACGCCATCGCACAGTCGCAACCTGAACAAGAATGCCCATGTTCGCCTCACTGCTGGCCCATGGCCCGCCTTTGACGGCGCAAGAGGCCTTGAGTGGAGTATTCGGCTCCATCTCGCTGGCCTCGTGGATATTTCTCTTAGTAAGTCTATATCGAAGCCTCGCCATAGGACCCTACTCGCTCTTGCAAGAGAACAATTTAGCATAAAATGTATAGTTCTTTCTATCAGATACAGTAGGGCTCTACACAGCCTCTTTGGTCATTTTGCCCGGTGGCTAGCATTAGGAAATTGGGCATATCTAACAGGTACCAGGTTCCCCAGTTGGTCGAGAACTACAAGCAGGGCTCCGCCGAAGGCATTTCTCTTGCCTTCCTCGTCGTCTGGTTTATCGGCGACATCACCAACCTTGCCGGCTCCCTCTGGGCTGGTCTCGTTCCCACCGTGACCGCGCTCGCCGTCTACTTCTGCTTCGCCGATTTGATTCTTATCAGTCAATGTCTGTACTACAACTTCAAGAATGCGCAAAAGTTGAGGAGGAGGTCTACCAGGAGTACCATCACCGTGGATGGTCCTGAACAGCCGCTGCTTGGGAGGAGGGATAGCAGTAATCTAGGATTGCCAGGAAGCCATAGGAGGAAGAGCTCTGCGACAAGTTCCAGAAGGCGGAGGGCCAGTTCGCTGCCTAGCATTGTCGAGCGCGATGTCGACGACCACGATGATACAAAAGCGTGGGTGAGGAACTCACTCAGCATCATTGGCGTTTGCGTAGTCGGAGCTGCTGGCTGGGCAATCGCATGGGGCACGGGAGTTTGGCAACCGACGCCCCTTGTTGAGGATGGCACTAGCGAGTCGATACCTATTGGAGCCGAGATTCTGGGCTATATTTCCGCTGTCTGCTATCTCGGGGCCCGCATTCCCCAAATTATTAAGAACCAGCGGGATAGGTCCTGCGAAGGTTTATCGCTGCTCTTCTTCATGCTTTCCCTGTTGGGAAATGCCACGTACGGCGCAGGAGTAAGTCTTCCCTCGTCGGTCCCTTTTTGCAATGCGTACTGATTTGTGTAGATCCTGTTCCACTCCATCGAAAAAGAGTATTTCATGACAAACCTCCCCTGGCTCATCGGCTCCCTGGGCACCATGGTCGAGGATGCCACTATCTTCCTCCAATTCCGCGCCTTTGGTGAAGGCGCAGCGACGGCTGCCATCGTCTAATCCGACATCTTCATCAAAAACACATCATATTCAAGTCTAATGACCGGTATTTGAATGTCTTGCGCAATGTATATGTGATTTCTGCTTCGTTTGCTCTTGCGTGTTTGGGCTTTGATACCCCTTTTGGTATATCAAACATCCTTTCTATCTTGCTTCTTATTGTTATTTCAGCCATTTCCGACGTCACTCAAGCTGTACATATCTCTTGCTTTGAGGTGCTTATGCGGCGACTGTATTGTATGTTTTCTCGTATTGTACCCAGATATGGCTCAGATGTTGCGATATCTGCATGCATGCTTTGAAAATTGATGCGATTTGAATATAAACGCAATCTGAATACGCGCTATATACTTTTACGAACCAAGCACGCACCTCTAGCCCGTAAATAGCTACTTGCCTACTAACAGTGTTGTGCTGCTTATGTTTACACATCTACCTCTCACTCCATATTCCTCCCACTTTTCCTATATGGCCTCGGCAATCAATGAACATCACTCTACCCTAACTATGAGACCAGCACGACAGGCAGGACAGGCAGGGCGGTGGTGGAAATTATGGTTAGATTAACAAGATAGCAGATAAAAGAACAAAAAGTTCCTAGGGAGCAATATTTGGACACTACCTACATGGCGCTAGCAGGACAATGACTTATAGGCCACGATAGAAGGGGAACGTCACTGCTAGACTACAAAGAGAAAGAAAGGTGAAAGGGTAAGAAGTTACTTGGAGACAGACTAGGTTGAAAGGAGAGGCCACGTGATATTATGCTAGGCTAGGCTAGAAGGGGAGATCTGGTGACGGCTGGCAGCGCAGGTCATGTGATGTTGGTAAAAGCACGTGACTATTATAAGCAATGGAAAAGTTGGAGTCCTAGCATTAATATGATTTACTAAAAAAAAATTCTACTGCTATACTATAGAAATGTAGAGGAGCAAAGTCTAAAAACAAAATGTTTTATTATTCATTGTTCAATATTTATTATATATTATTTATTTAATATATAGGTGATTTACTGTAAAGGACGTTTTACACGTAAAATTTACAAATTATATACACCTAAAATTTAGCAAAACTAGCCCTCGATTAGCGGATAGGACAGATACCCCTCTTTTAGAGTGGTGCCGTATCCGTAGTGACCACGCCCAGACACGTTCGATATGGATTACTTCAAAACAATCCCATGGTGCACCACTCTCCTCAAGCAACCTGGTATTGTACCATACACACCTACATGTCGCCTCGAACTAGACGCAACTGGCCATTCACCAACACAAGACCAGTTCCTCCGCATAAGCCTTCGAGACGTCAACCTCATCCCACACTGTGTCGGTTTTTATCAAGACCCCTTCTCCGATCACGGACCAAAAAAGCAAGAAGATGGAGATCAAGGTCTGCGTCTGCTGATCTCGTCCTCAACCCTACTGCTTGATCTACATCCTGGAGTCAACGGCTTCAACGGATCAGCACACGGCGGTCTGATTTCAACACTAATAGATGAGGCGATGGGCTCTCTGATCTATATCAATGATGTGGTCTTCACGGAAGTACAAAAGGAAGGAAAGCCACTGCCATCAAACGTCCTTAATATGTACGGTGTCGCAATGTTCACAGCAAGCATGAACGTGCGGTTCCGAAAGCCTCTGGCGACGCCACAAGTTGTGCTGGCGACAGCGACTTTCAATAGGATTGAAGGGAGGAAAGTATTCTTGGATGTCGACGTGAGAAGTGGGGATGGAGTGGTGTTTGCGACGTGTGACGGGATGTGGATGTCAGTGCTGAAAGAGAACTTATGATGTATCGCGAAGCAAACGGAGAGAGGGGTGGTGAGTGTGTCGTAGACAGCGCGGTTTAGCACGAACATCTTCCGTAGGATGTTTAAACATCATAGTATTAGCAAACTAAGAATCTTAAATCTTTTTTCTATCTATCTAGGGAAATTTCCACCCAAAAGCCTAACTAGCACAATCTCTTTCACTCCTCGGGAGCGGCAAGTCCCTTCCTTTGCTTCATCCCAGCAAAAGGACACTCTCCCGCTCCCCTACCTTTCATAAATTCGACCGTCGCCCTCATCTCCTCGAGGCCCTTACCCTCCTGCGGCACTGGTCCAATTGTCTTCAGGTCGTAGCCCGTCGGCTTATACCTATCACCCTTGCTGCCGGGCTTTCTAGCACCGAATACCCTCATAAGTACTGAGCCTGGGCTCCAAGCTGACCAAAAGCCTGGCTGGATGTACCATGGTTGAAATCCTCCATGGCTGAAGTTGTAGAGACCTTCAGCGTTCAGCGTGGACGACACGGAGCGATATGCAAGGAACTCCGGGCGCGGAAGAGAAAGGTGGCGGAGGAGCAGTCTTCGGATGTTTCTAATAGTGAAAAGTAAGGCTGAGACGGATGGTCCTGGAGCTTCGATGCTAGAATGACGCTGTCAGCTCTGCCATTGTGGAGGACCAAATGACTCTTACCAAAGACTCGCCCTCATCGTATCATCCAAATCATTTCCGACCACCTTCCTCAAAAACACCGTAACACCCTTCCCCATCTTCTTCGTCGCCGAGTCTGCATAAACGCGCACATACTGATCGCCCGTCGCCGTAGGCTTCGCAACCCGCTTCGCATACCCTTCCGTCCACTCAATCAATTCAGTCACGAAATGCAATCCATCTTGCCACTCTGTCTCATAGCTCTTCAAGGGTGTAAAAGGAATCCCCAGATCTTCGCCCAAGTTGCGGTGGAAAACGCCCACGGCACACTTCTCAACATCACTGAGTTTGCGCCACTCCTCATGATCGATGATATGTAGAATTTCCAGTGCTCCGTCACCAAGCGTGTGCAAGAGGTCTTCGTCAAGGATCTTACCGGCCTTGCGATAGCGAGCATGGAGATAATTCATTCGTGCAACGGCATCCATGTAGCGTTCCGAATTTCGCGGTTGAGTTTGCGATTCGCGCAGTAGGATTTCCGTATCCACTGCGCGTCTCCCAGCATTCCTGGTATTGTTTTGCCCTGTAACGGCGAACAGTTTTGACATTGTAGGGATGCCGCCCGCCTAAGTGGCCTGGTTAGCAATAAACATGTAGGCTTGTAGCCCTTGAGGTTACCTTGAGTAAAGCGACACTTCTAGCCTTGTTTATCGCGTAAGGAAACTCAAGCGCTTGTAGCTGCGTCATGATCATGAACGCTTCCTGTGTCGTCATGCTTGACAGTGGCCTCTGACCACGTGTGAATGGAGACACAATCTTGTTAGCACGTCTATAGCGCAGCGAGCGTACTAAGACGAGATATGCGACTACGAGAATGACAACGACATAATGTTTCGATATAAACACCCACGCGCCCACAAGCCTAGTCGAACCAGTGAGTAGTTGAGAAGGCGTCGGAGCCATGATAGGGTCACTATTGGGTGGAAAAGAGAGAGAGAGAAGTATTATAGTATTTGAAGGAATCGAGATAGGCCAGTAGATGAAATTTATATGTGCAGACAGTAAGAAAGGCAGTTGATATAGATTTCACAAGGAAAGCTCACCGACACTCCACATGAAATTTTCCATTCACCTCGTTAACCATCTAAGCTCCTGTTAAAGAAAGACCGATTGGATCTCCTCGACAATTAGTAGTGCAGAACGTGCAGGTGTGGGAAGAGCGAGGAGTGAGCCAATCAGACTTGCACCGACCACCGAGGTAAAATTGACTATAGATCAAAACGCCAAGCGGCTCCGTGAATGCACTAGACTCCATGGGTCAAGTCTTGCGAGAGAACGAGCGTGAAATAGATGAGCTGGTAGACAGGAGATGGACCAAAGTGCTTTCAAGGCAGAGAGGCTGCTTTAGGAGCAGAGCATTCTAACATGCTGAGATACCTACTGATCGGAACATTTTCCTGCATGCGGTGGTGATAGTGGATGGGTTGGACCGGACATGAAGAAGGTTCAAGATATACTTCATCGAGGCAAGATCCCACTGATACGCTTCTCACCTGCCAATCCCACGCAAGGTATATTTACAAGTCTCGTGGTCGATGTGCAAGAATTGGAAAGCAGCAGACAACCACTCTTTGGGAAAGCAGCAAGATTATCGTTCACATACGGAGCCCATTATCGATCATTTGAAAGTTTTTCGCAAGAATACGGTACACCGTTTCTAGGGAAAGCTGATGCTAATTTCCGCGATCTAGGCATCGATAACACGGCGTGGGACTTTGATGTCGTAGAATACGACGAAGAGCGAAAAACTCCCAATATCGCCATATCGCATGTGTGGTCAGATGGGCTTGGAAACAATATTGGCAACGAAATTCCACGATGCCACATGTCATTCCTACAGAGAGTGACAACGACGAATAAGTTCACAGAACTTCTATGAGAAAAGAGTACACACAAAGAAAATCCCTCATGCAAAGTCAAATGATGACTGGAACCGCTCAAGATGACTGCATAACCTCCAAATTGCTAGATGACTTAACGCCGCAGGTGTTCTGACCTTCAGTTCATTCGAAGCCTCTGCCTATCCCCTAGACGTATAATATTGAAAGAGTGTAATCTGCATATTAGGAGCGACGCAGAAAGATTGGAGTTCTCTTATGAAAACACGTTCAGTATTTGACCTTTTTCATCTGGACTGAACGTTTGAGCATACGTTCGTGCATTTATCGTCAATCTAAAAGCTCGCCGCATTCGAAAAAAAGAAGTCACATTACCACGTTAGTCTAAACTCTAGATTGATACTCGATTCGGACGAGTTGGTACGAGGCAGTTGTATTTGGAATGAGTATGGATATGGAGCCGCACTATGCTAACGTTTGATGTTTACTGGATGAGAGTAGAAACATTACTTGTGCTAGGCAGCCATGGTTCCACGCCTACTCGAGACCACTTCCCTCAAAGGCATCCCTTATCATTGCCGTATCCATGTATCCCTTTGTGCTCGTGATTTGTCCTTGGTCGTTGAAACCCACAATGTACAAGTACTGGTTCTTATAGTCTTTGCCTGCAACCCATCACTGTCAGCATTCACACATTGTTTCATAACCCCCTTTCAAAAAGCCTGAATCGGACGCTCGTTACGTACCATTCGTCAACTTCCCTTCTGTCCCCTCAACCTCCACGACCGCTGTCCTCTCGCCCTGTACAATCATCACATTGACGATCTTTAGTTTATGCGGGACCTCGAAAAGAGCCGAAACTCTGCCGAAGTCGGCCAGGACTTCAGCTTTGGAGGTGAAATGATGTGCCTGAGGGTGTGCGGAGCCAGTGATGGTCCAGGATACGTCATCGGTTACATGGTCGAAGAAGGTGGCAGCGGTCTCGTGAGATTCGAGGAGCTTGAAGATTGTGGATACGTTGTCCTTGGTGAGGGCGGACATGGTGGATGTACGGTTGATGAAAGGTAGTAAGGTGGTAAAAGAAGCGCTCAGTCTTTGTGATTCCGAGTATGGGTGATGTAGAGGAAGTTTTGGAGGCACAGTGCTTACGAAGGATTCGAATCCATGTTCGTAAGACGGCGCTTCATCTCACAACTTTGTCCCACTTACTACATATATGTGCTTTACACGAAGGATTCATACGAGCGGGGCGCTCGTGTTTCATTCACTGCTCCATCTCTCAATCGCTGGATGACTGCAGTTTGCCTTTGCTTCAAAGCTTCGTTCACATGCTTGGCGCTAGTTTCTGGTAGTCTTTGCTTTTTAGCGACTCGTTTATCGCAGCTGTTGTTCTCTTTTCACTGTCTTGGAACTTCATATCTTGTTCGGCTTGTTGAATGGGGGTTGTGAGTTTTATGGTTGTAGGGAGATACTTAGGGTGGGAGGAATTGCATCATCTTGTCCATTAGTCTATTAGAGTGCCTATGGGCAATAGTGATATCATCGGAATTAGTTATAGTGCGAAGACTTATAGAAATTTTCTTTTGTGCCTGTTTGTCTATCTAATTAAGAAACAATGAATCTGAGCGGAAGAAACAAATGATATCGTGTGTACCTAGAACGCCACACCTCCACCTATTCAAGTATCCCATACTCGCATACTTCTAGCACCCATCACCTCCTCGCCCTTCATACTTCGAGTTCAAATGAACATCTTCCCAACGCTTTCCTCCCTCTCCCCCTCCCTCCACGTCCCCCTACCCACCACCGCCTTCAGACTCCCCCAGGTCCTCCCCTTCCCATCCGCCGGTGTCTCCACACTCACTGGTCTTCTATCCTTCCCCTCCACGACCCTCAGCATCTCCATATCCTGGGCCGGAGTTGGTGTGCCTCCATTCCCGTCATCCAGCACACTCAAGGGCGTGCGTGAGCGATGGCGACGATCAGTGCCCGGCGTCTCATCTCTGTTGTTCATAAGAAGGCCGAGACCTATACCGGTTTTGGAGTTGGAATTATCGGGAGTAAGCCCAGAAGTCTTAGGGCCAATTGTAGTATTCCTTACCGAAGACCTCGAATAACTCCCCTGTGGACTATGCAATTTCACGAGCCGCGATTCTTGGGCAGAGGTGCTGATTCGACCATTAGCGGTCTGTACGCCGATGCTGCCAGAACCTAGTTCTTCAATCCGAGGGATCTCTTCGACGCCGTAGTTTATGATGCTTCCCGAGACGTCGCGGGGGAGGAAGACGGACGTGTTTTCCTTATTGGGTTTGGAGGGACCGGATGAGGTGGTAGGTCGGAGGGTCGCAGGGTCGAAATACGGAAATGCGGAGGACTGGGTACGCGAGCGGTCGCGGTCGCTGGGTTTCCCATTTGAGACGCGAGATTGGTTGCGTATGTGCCTCGATTTGCGGGAGTGCCGGATCTGAGAGCTATTGGATAGCTGTCTTGATATAGGTCGAATCTGGGAGTGTCTCTGTTCGCTCGATTGGTTGGTGGTGCGGGACTCTGTATGGGTGTGGTAGGCTGGACGTGCCGATCGTTGACCGATGGCTGTTTTGGGACGTTGAAGCTCAAGAGCAGGAGAGAGACAGGTAGCTGTAGCTTTGCCCTTCCCTTTGGCTTTCGATGGCGAGGAGAGGGTAGCGTGTTTGTTGAAGCTGTAAGTCGAAGACGCATTCTCTTTCCCTCTGTGTTCGAAGGCGAGAGAATAGGGCGTAGCTTCTCGCTGACTGGTACGCTTGAGTTGCTTCTTGCTAGCCCATTTGCTGTCCCTGTCGCTGTCTCGTTTACTGTCCCTCTTACCCTTAATTAGACCAGAGAGCCTAAGTGGCGGCAAGAACTGATGTGCTTTGATTGTAGTCCTCTTTTCGTACTCTTCGATGTCTTCTTCTTCCTGCGAATACTCGCTCTCGCTGGTTTCGGCGTCTTCGAAAATCTTGCTGCCGGTTAGACTATTTATGCTGGACTTGAGCTCCTGGGCTCGGAGACTGTAGCTCGTGCTTGATCGTCGTCCAGGAGCATAACGAGCAGTGACTGGTCTTTCATATTGCCCCTCAGTCCTGTTACGGTTATTCAAAGCAGCAGTGGTATGTCTTTGAGCGAACGACCGTTCCGTAGGAGGTTTGCGAAGGCTGTCCTTGAATGTCTTGGGTGGGGATAATTCGACGGTAGGCGTTTCCGAAGGCTTGCGGATCCTCAGAATGTCCGGTAGTTCTCGTTTGGGTGCTGGCCCGATGTTTTCGTTTGGTCTGACGACCCTGTTCGCCGAGAGCGGGGAGAGAGCGCCGCTACCAAAATAGCTTTCGGATTCGTTGGAGAGTCCAGGCGGTGATTTGTAGCTAGAAGAAGAGATACGGGATGTAGGTGCACCGAAGAACGGTGCTGGGGACTGAGCGGATGCTCGTTTTCGGATGTAGCTCTTGCGCTTATCTTCCATAGGACGACGATCCACTAGACTCTCGCATGTCGATGCGGCTACCAGGCGTATGCTCTGGCGCTTTTCCATCGGTGTTGTCAGCTGCGTTGTATGACGGGCATTGGGAACTTGGGGATGAGCGATGGCTGAGTAGTTCGTAGACAGGATGCTGGTAGACCATGTATCGTTCGAGTTGGAGCTCATGGTCCGGCGGTATTTCGAGAAATTGTTATTACTTCGAGACGGAGAACGCATGTGGTGTCCATGCCCAATGCTGGTTAGGCGCCGATTGACAGGAAGGCCAGAGCTACGATCTCGGTATACGGCCGTGGTTCGTCTTCGGTGCTTCGTCGGCAGACTGGAGTTGTCGGAGTTTCGTCTTGCCATCTCGGTAGGAATTTTCATTGACTCGTGCGGATGATGCGAAGGTCCTGCTTCAACGAAACCAAAGTCTGAGTGGTCAAAAGCTGCAAGGATCTGTGTCTCGCCTTCGTCAATCGATGTCATTGCTACATGACCAGTAGTCTGGTTTGTTGGAGGTGGGATATGAAAGTCGAGGCGAGGAGCGCGTTCGAGTGTGCTTTTTGCATAATTGTCTTCGCCGTGACCCTTTTCGAGGTCTGCGTCCATCATTTTCACATCTTCCCATTCGTCCTCTATGAGTATCGGTCGCGATATGTCGGCTTTTCTCGGGCTTTTTGGGCTTCTAGGGCTGATGTATCCCTTCTTCAATTGCCTCCTTCGCTGGCAGAATAATACGGCGATTGCCAATAGCATAGCCAAAGCGAATACCGATGCCAGTACGGCGCCAACGATTATACCAACCCTCTTAGTGTTTGGGGTATGATCATGTGTAGCGGAAGGATACCCAGGGCTCTGGCCTGATGTAGTGTGCCCAGAGTAGACGTGTGACCCATTCCCTGAAACGCGAAGCTCGAAAGTTTGGGTGTCCTCCGTATCTCTATCAATGGAACTTGCTGTAAGAGAGCCCTGGAAATCTTGTGGGGCGAAGTCGCCTGGAATCTTTCCAGAAATGCAAAGTGTGGCTGGGTCGAAATGAAGCCATCCTGTGAGACCGCCCAAGTCAATTGATACGCTCTCATTGCTTTTTGTGAGAATAGAGCGTGGAATGGTATACTCGAAGTCCTCTCCCGCTGTAATGTTCAACATTCCGACTTCATCGGCGAAGAGATTTGACTTAAAGAGGAACTGGAGCGAATGCTTCGCCGTATCCCCAAACGGGTCCGTTACAACGATGCTGATGTCTTGTGACATGAGACCAGACGGAGGTGTTCCGGTAACCCTGAACGTACGATTGTCAAAAGACAGCCAAGATGGCAATTCAGACGTGGCAGACGTGATGTTCTTGTCCTTGATAGGAGCATTGTCGAGGAAGAGTTTGCTTCGTAAATCAGTGACATCGATATGGTCTCCTTTCGCCAAGTTGAAAATTTGCTGCACCGGGTTGAACAGCAGTTGATGGTTGCTGACCGTAAGTGTGAAAGATGTTGAGGCTGACGTAAACCCAGGAGTCTCAGAGGCAATCAAAAGAATGTCGTAAGAAAGTGGCAAGGAAGAAGTCAGAGGCGGAGTTATACCAGCAAAATGAAGTGATACTGCATCGAAACTGATCCAAGCAGGCAGAGGGGCATGGTTTGTCAAAGTAGCGTGATAGGACAGGCTTTTTCCAGCAGCCCGAAAAAGATCTGATGAAAATTTGACCTCGAAAGCCTTCGAAGGAAGCAGAGTCAAAGTTTTCGGTCCGGATAGCTGTCCAGCGCTGGAGAGCTGCCGGGAGATATTGTCGTTCGTTTGAGGTGCATCATCAGAAGAAACAATCAGCTTTGACTCCATATTAGCTACCGCGCCAGCTTCTCCTGCTGCTGTGATTGTGAAGGTAGCCGTCCCGACATCACTGGTGTTTGGGGTGCCTGAAAGTGTTCTGGTCTTACCATCAAGGGACAGCCAGGAGGGATTGTTGATTAGTGAATACTGTAGCTTGTCCGAGTCAGGTTGAAATGTGGTAGAGGCAAACTGAAAGCTGTATGCCGCACCCGTCCGCGCAACTGGTGGTAGCTGTGAATTGAGTGGGAAGTTCACTTGGGGCGACGATGCGGCCACGACAGCGAAGAGAACAGCAGCGATCAGCATCCTAGTTATTCTACCAAGATGTCAGTGAAGCTCATGGTATTTCATGTGAGTTTTCGAGGCTGCGCACTTACCGCAAAGCCATCATGTTCCTCACTCAAATGGATGGATACTGCGAGGATGAATGAAGGAGCAGGAACTGCTGAAAACTACCCCGTCATACAGCCATCTCTTTCTTGGAAAATTGAGATTCGTCGCGCTTCAACGCGCTTTCGCGTTTACGCGGCCTTACATCCTACACATAAAAGTTTGCAGGAATGAGAGTGTGGTGCGCGAAGTGGAGGGGTTGCGCGAGCAAGGGAGGATGCCTGTCCGGCCACCTTTCAGCATACTTGAGCCCAGCCAAAGTCATGATGGAAACCCAGCCCGGCACCTCATTTTTCGATAGATAACTGCATTTTCAGACCTGTTCGCCCTGGCCCGTAGTAGTCTAGACATCGGTCAACTTGCTTGAAGCCGATGGATTGGTATAGAGCCCTAGCCGGTTTGCGCGCTTCGTCGACCCAAAGCTGAATGCTAGAACAGCCCCCTTTTTCTAAGTGTTGATGAAGGGAATGTATGAGACATCGTCCCACGCCTTTCTCCCTCTCTTGTTCAACAACGCAAATCTTGTGTAGAAGAGCCAGCCGCTTCATTCGAAGGTATACTAGATAGCCAACCAGCTGCTCGGGCTCGCCTTTCTTCATAGCTAACACCATGTTTGTGTTCTTTTTCTTCAGTTCGGCACCGAATTCAAAGGCTTCGCTTGAGGGGAATGTCTTCTTTTCGATCTTGGCCACTTTCTCTAGAATCGACGGACGCTCTTTAGGGGAAAATGAAGCGAGATCTTTTAAATAATACTCACTCAACACAGGTTGAGGAAGTGAGGGCGCTTGAGACATCTCGCACGCTGGCAATAGTACTCGAGTTAACAGAATGGGAGCGCTGGGGTCTTCCAACCTCGTTGCCGGCTTCGATTGAGCTTGAAATGAGATAGTGAAATAATCACAGCTCGATGGTGCGGCCTTCGCTTAAGAAGGAAAGTAGATGACCACCGTGGTGGATGGGTTGATGCAGTGCGAAAATTGGGTTCGATGCTTGATTGCGTGCACGTGAGCGCGCGATTGGTCTGTGCGCTTTCCCCATCTCTCGCGTGTACCAGTGTGCTTAGCCTTTGCTCTTGCTATTCACTTGACTTCCCAAATTTTAGATAGTCATCGAGAGCTGCGAGTACTGAAGCAGCATGAATCTTCTCTCGAATTATCACTTCTACACTTCACCGGAGCGATAGCTCGACTAAAATTTCATCCTCGCGTCTCGAACACGCCTCTACGAGCTAAATCCAACATGCCCGGCAAGAGGAAGACTCACCATGATATCGACTTCACGCTAAAGCGTGTCTTCGGAAAGCGGTCTTTCAGGTATATCCTCTTCAACCTCACAAAGTGCTTTGATTTAACAACCTCATGTAGACCTCTTCAACGCGAAGTCATTGTAGCTACACTCGAGGGGGAAGATGTCTTTCTGCAGGCTGCAACTTCGTTCGGGAAAAGTTTGTGCTACCAGCTTCCCTCGATCGTTGATTTCGGCAGTACGTTATAATTCACAATCGTCTAAACTTCTTCCAAACCGCTAACCCGGACAGTCACAATTGTGATATCTCCACTTCTCGCTCTCATGGTAACATTCCAATCCCATCCCTTCACACCGTAAGCTAATCACCTCAGAACAACCAAGTGGCATCCATGCGAAAAGCCAACATCCGCGTCGAAACCATTAACTCCACCACAACCCCCTCCGCCAAACAATCAATCATGGCGGACCTTAGATGCGGCCACCCGCTAACTCGCCTTCTCTATGTTACCCCGGAGTACTGCTCCATGGACCACTTTCGGAAAACGCTACGCATCATCCATTCCCAGCGCGAACTCGCCCGGATCGCAATCGATGAAGCCCACTGCGTCAGTGAATGGGGTCATGACTTCCGACCCTCCTTTCAACAGTTGTCGTTCTTCAAGACCGAGTTCCCCGATGTCCCAGTGATCTGTCTAACGGCGACAGCTACGGCTCGAGTTCGCGAGGACATCATCACCACGCTCGCCCTCGACGAATCAAAGCTCAAAATGTTCCGCATGACCACCTCACGACCAAATCTCCACTACGAAGTCCGCTTCAAGAGCGACGAAGAAGACCACTACCCCGATTTCCTCAACTGGCTGGGAGCAGCACATGCCAGGCGCGCACAGAACGCTGAACGGGCTACCCAGCTGGCAAGCCAAAACCAACGCACCGACAATGTCCCAGGAATCATATACACCCTCTTCCGCAAGGACTGTGAATCCCTCGCTGCGCGTTTGCGCTCTGACGGTATCGGCGCAAAGCCATATCACGCCGGCCTCCCGCATACCGAACGTGCAGACGCCCTTCAAGGCTGGGTAGACAACCGCCAGGGATACGATGTCATCGTAGCAACGACCGCCTTCGGCATGGGCATTGACAAAGAGAATGTGCGGTTCGTAGTACACTGGCAGATCCCCAAGTCCTTCGAGGGCTTCTACCAAGAAGCCGGGCGCGCTGGACGGGACGGCAAGGCATCAGTCTGCATGCTGTACTACGGCCGCGAAGACAGAGATCGTGCCGCATCGATGATGGCCCGCGACCATTCACGACAGCCCAAGGGCTCTGGGGCGAAAGCACAGCAGCAGCAGATTATGCATCGGGCGAGGAGCTTGCAGGCGCTGGTTGAGTACTGTGAGAATACCGGCGCGTGTAGGCATAAGTTGATTGCGAAGTACTTTGCTGATGAGGAGGTTCCTCCTTGTGACTACGCCTGCGACTGGTGTAAAGATAGTAAGGTGTTGGTGAAGAGGAAGACGAATGGGTTGGCGAGTGAGGAGTGGTGTTCTACGCAGAGAGAGCAGGGGCGGTATGCTGTTGATGATTATGAGTGAGGTCAAGGTGTGAGTGGGGACTATTCCTCCTCACGCATTTGGTGCATTACACGGCGTTTTGGAAGCACGGGTATGCACATGGCTATGGCGTCACGGGTGCGAAGATGTTTGTATGCCGGAAATTGCAGATATCTTTCATGGTTCGTGTGGTAAATCGTTGGAGCTCGAATTCTATAGGCGTAGCTGGTTATGCAATTGTCTATACTACATGTTGCCACCCTCGAGGAGAAATGTATGGAAGAAGTACTTGCTTGGTACGAGTACTGCTGTCAGATACAGTAGGACTTCGTATGGCTGGCAAGGTTCTCTTGATATCTACCTAATCGAACGCGATAACATGGAGCAGGAATATGTCACAGAGTGCGGAGATTTAAAGGGAGTACTTGTGGATATCGATTAAGATTCATGAGGTAGAGCAATCGGAGCTTCTATCATATCTGCGTCTCTTCGTAAACACATTGCCCATAACATGCCATTCTAATATTCATAATCGATGCACCACGCCTGCACCCACGTCTACTTGACGATGAGAGCGGCACTCGGGATCAAGCCCGCCTCCTTTAGCGTCATGCCGAAGTCCGTCTTCTCGTATACCTTCTTGGGGAAGTTCGTCGTGAATGAGTTGACCTCGAGGCCGTCCTGCTGCAGCACATGTGCGACTTCGAAGAGGGTAGTCTCTACAGGGAACGTCTTGGTGACTCGTCCCGAGGGTGTCTGCAGCGCCAATCTGGCCTCTGTATACGCGCTCGCGGGCTTCGACGTCGTGGGCCCACTTGATGTAGCGTGCTTCTCCTCTACCCTCTCCGCCGGCGCCTGTCCTGCACGCACCGCCTTCTCTGCATCTGCCTTCCTCTTGCGCTCTGCCTTCTGTGCCTCTAGCTTCTCTAGTACCTTCTTCCTTGCGTTGATCTCGTCCTGCTTCTCCTGCTTCTTGGCCTGTGCCTCCTTCAGGCGCTCCTTCTTTTGTAGCTCCTCCTTGACGTCTTGTGACTCTTTGGTGGCTTTGAGGCGGATCTGCTCGTTCTTCTTGCGGTCGACCTTGTCTTGGGCTTCTTGCGCGGCTCGCTTGTCTTGGAGTTTGAGGCGGAGGTCTTCGAGCTTGGCTGCCTTCTCTTCTTCGGTGAGGGGCTTGATTTCTTCGGTGGATTCGGAAAAGTTCTCGTGGCCGCTGGAGGGTGTTAGCTTCTAGGTGCTGCCGGTGATGGAACGCAATGGGGGTCTCTTAGAAGGGACGTACGTCTTGCTGGCATGCCACTCTGCCTGGGCTACGGATCTGAGTCTCCGCTTGCAGTCATCGCAGGTCAACGACTTTGCCTCCTCGCCCACCTTCAGCTCGGGTGCGTCGTCGGACGCTGCGACTTGTGCCTCTTTGATCTCGTCGATGCTCTTGTCCTCATTCTTCTCCAGCCAGTCAATAGCTCCTTGGACTATGGCTGTGTAAGTTCATGTATATTTGGGCACGAAGGAGCTGGAGAATGCTCACGTCCACCAGTTTGCTTGACGGCGAGAGCGGCGCGCTCGTTGTCGAAGCCCATGTCGATGAGCTGTTCTAGATCGGAAGGCATGATGGGTGGTTGGGCGGGACGAAGCAGTGGGGTGGTTGGTGGTTTGGAGAAGCTCTGTGGGAGCTGTTGCAAGGTGTTAGGTTGCTGGTGGTTTGCGTGGAACGTTCGAGGTGAGTGTAGCAGGCAGTAGTGGCGGGGTGCTGATATATGGCGAAAGAAGCAACGATTTCGCGACCGTGCGTGGTGGCAGGCCTGGTACAACTTTAGCTCCGTTGACTGCACCCTCGACACAGTGAAGTAGAGCGGATGAGTGAGTGCACGTGTTTATTCATGCGTTGATTGATGTTCGTGAACTGCGTGGGAAGCTGCCTAGCGTCAGTGACGTCTTGGAACATACTGCTGTCACGCGTACCGGCCCTTTTGCCATATACAACAGGGCCTAACAAGACGCGATTAATTCTCCTGCACTGTAAGCTCAAATTGCATGGGTTGGCAAAATGTCCCTCTGGAGCGGAGAGCAGGCAGTACTGTGTAGAACTGGAGGCTAGCCGTAGCTCTGACGTCTTCCAGAAGCGAGGCCAGAGATCGTGCCTGGGTTTCGGCGACCAACACAACACAACACCTCACCTCCGAGCATCTCACTACTCTAAATACCACCAACAACAACCCTCCACCCACGACAATCGCTCCTCCACTCCTGTGATCGCTCTCCACCGATCCCACTCAGCCCACGCGCCGATCTGTTCTTTGCGCCGCACCGTGCACTTTCCCCGACGTACGACAGCGATTACCAACCTCCACGACATCACCGAGGCCTCCGCCCTACCCTCCACACCACGCCATGTCTGTCGAGCTGGACCCCCCGGAGCTTGGATTCAAGCGTGAGTCGCGAATTATATCGTAGGAGACTGTCCAGGAGCTGAGCATACGCAGGTCCCTTTCAGCACGAGGTCTCCCAGACCCTCCGCCTGGGAAACCCGCACTCTGATCCCGTAGCATTCAAGGTGAGCAGCCGGAGTTCGAAGATTGCGCTCCAGGCGCAGCCGTGAAGCTTTATATATGACAGTCAACTGACGCCCTGCAGGTCAAAACCACCGCACCGAAGCAGTATGGACACGTCTCGATCCAACCTCCTCCCCCACTTGGCTGATCATAGCGTCGTAGATACTGCGTGAGACCCAACAGCGGCCGCATTGAACCCGGCAAAGATGTCGAAGTACAGAGTATGGCTATTCGTTTTGTGCGCCCCCGCGGGGTTTCGATGGCTAATGCGTGACCGTAGTTCTCCTACAGGCGATGAAAGAAGATCCCGCTCCAGATGCCAAATGTCGCGACAAGTTCCTTGTACAATCGGTTCTTGTTAGCGCAGATAAGGAGTTCGCGAATGTTGCTTCTCTTGTAAGGCACACCTTCTGAAAGAGTGGGAGAGTACTAACGTTTCGATCTGCAGTGGTCACATATCGAGCAGACGAACAAATCGGCTATCCAAGAGAAAAAAATCAGGGTCATTTTCCTCCCTGCCGATGGCACCAGCGCTACAACCCCCAATACGAATGGTGTTGCAAGCCAGCGTGAGGAGCGCTCCCTGCTGCCGTCGTCGCCCTCTCCTGAGGCCGTCACGCCGCAACGTGGCTCTTCAGAGACCACGGCCTCCTCCATCCAGCGTCCCGAATCTCGCTACGAGGAGAGCAGGAGCTCAGGAGCACCAAGGGAATTCACACGCGCACCCACCACGTCCTCGAACCTAAAGTCCTCTGTCACGTCAGCTGCTTCGACAGTAGTCAACGCCGTCCCTACATCCTCTGCAGACCTACAGGCACAGCTAGAAGCAGCGCAGGCTACCATTGTTAGGCTCCGACAGCAGGCGGAATCAGGACTCCGTCAGAGAAAGGCCGAGTCCTCCAGCGAGAAGACGCAGAAGCTGGCAACGGCCGTGGGGATCCAAAATCCGCCCGCGGGCGGCGTGCCGGTCCAGATCGTGGCTGGACTGTGCCTGCTTTCCTTCCTGCTTGCGTACTTTTTGTTTTGAAGGGCTCCCCCGCAGTATCCCACACGCCAAGCTGTATGCCGTGCGCCATTAACGGCCCCGGATTTACGACGAGGGGAGGATGGGGTGTCAGATGACGATGATATGTCAGGCAGTCGAGTTGGACACGGAAAGTATCTTCTCAATTGGAACAGGCGGTTGGGGGCTGTTTCTTTTTCTACCTCTTCTTCGCGTGATTAATTACCTGATGGAGTTCTTCCGTTGGGCCCCTGGGTTGGCAAGCAATTGGAGAAGCGGTGGGCTTGCGTGGAGTTTACAACATGTTCCAGCACGGCGCCCCGATGGGGCTGTACAACATGCTTAGGCTTAGTTATATGAATAGTTAACAATAATGATTTCTGGGATACGCCCGTGTCACCTGTATGCTGCTGCCGTTGTCATGGGTTCAGGTTGGCCAATGAGTAACCTCGCGTTGCGCTTACCGTGTGGGGGAACAAGGTTTACCAGGTTTATGGGACTTAATTTTGGACAAGACAACGTTCGCGAACTGCTGGCATCATCCCACTGCAGCGGGATATTATTGTTCCTTGCAGAGGATAATCGCGAGGGATAACGGCGGCTTTGATGGGCACGTCCCACGCGCGTGGTGGGGCGGCGTCTTGTGCCCGACGCCGATTCACGGCTTGCCGATACAACAAAAAATCTTGGAGCATGGGAGTCATGCTCGAGACGACTACATAAACCTCCAGATAGGCCCAGGATATCTTCACTCACCTCGTCTTCTATCCTCCATCTACTACAGCCACCATGTGTGGGATATTCGCCTGCTACCGGTATGCGCCCATACCTTATTATTGTTCTTTTATAACAATTGCCCCCCCGCTATGGCGACTGATAAGTTACTGACATGTCCACAGCCACCCCAATGTTCAGAAGTTCAAGTCGACGGCGCTCAAGATGGGCAAGGCGTGAGTTCCCCTCTCATACATTGTCTCTGCAACCCATACTGACTCAATGCTCAGCGTCCGACATCGGGGCCCAGATTGGAGTGAGCAAGCACTGTATCTACATGGCAGGGAACGCGATAACTGACATGCCACAGGCGGCAACTGGATCGCAAACGACACTAGTGAGCCCTCAGTAAGCGCTGAAGGAGCGGACACAGTACTGATTATGCGCAGTCCTTGTACACGAGCGATTGAGCATCGTTGGCGTTGGTATGCGGTCACACGACACCACCCCTTTGGGATAGAAGCTTATACTGGGTAGACTCGGGCGCGCAACCGCTGGTCAACAAGGAGGGTACAGTGTCTCTGGCTGTCAATGGCGAGATCTACAACCACCGTATCCTCCGCAAGGGCCTCAAGACTCCATACAACTTCAAGACACACTCGGATTGTGAGGTTATCATTCCTCTGGTAAGGACATGAATAACTGGGGACCTGAAATCGAGGAGCTGACAAAGTGCAGTATCTCGAGCATGACATCGATACCCCTCGACACCTGGACGGCATGTTCTCATGGGTCCTGCACGACAAGACCCAGGACCGCGTCCTCGCAGCACGCGATCCCATTGGAATCACCTCCTTCTACATGGGCAGAGATAGCAAGACGCCGGGGGCTGTCTTCTTTGCCTCTGAGCTGAAATGCCTCCACCCCGTCTGCGACGACATCATGTCCTTCCCTCCTGGCCACATCTACGACTCGAAGACGGACAAGCTGACGCGGTACTACGATCCCAAGTGGCTGGTCGAGCCCACCAACATACCCACCACACCAGTAGACTACAAGCTTCTGAGGACAACATTGGAGAACTCGGTGCGGAAGCGGCTCATGGCTGAAGTGCCATATGGTGTACTGCTCTCTGGCGGTCTCGACTCCAGTCTGGTTGCCTCGATCGCACAACGGGAAACTCTACGGATGAACGAGCTGGCGAAGAAGCGTACCAACGGTACCAATGGCACCAACGGCACCAACGGGGCGGTCAACGGCTTCGAGGCAGATGGACACGCTCCAGGACATCTTGTCGGAATCGATGATACTAACGAGCTGGCCACCGTACAGGTCCTCCCTGAATTGAACACATTCTCAATTGGCCTCGAAGGGTCACCGGACTCGATTGCCGCCAAACAGGTCGCAGACTTCCTAGGGACGAAACACCACACCTTCACGTTCACTATCGACGACGGCCTCAACGCGCTTTCAGACGTCATCCTCCACCTTGAATCTTTCGACGTAACCACCATCCGCGCCTCCACGCCCATGTTCCTGCTGAGCCGAAAAATCAAAGCCATGGGCGTCAAGATGGTCCTCTCAGGGGAAGGCAGTGATGAGATCTTCGGTGGATACCTTTACTTCCACAACGCGCCCGACAAGGCTGCGCTCCATCAAGAGCTCATCAACCGCGTCAACAACCTGCATCTATCAGACTGCCTCCGCGCCAACAAGTCGACATCTGCCTGGGGTGTCGAAGCCCGCGTCCCCTTCCTCGATAAGAAATTCCTCGACGTCTCCATGAACATTGATCCGCAAGAAAAGATCATTACGAAAGAGCGAATCGAAAAATACATCATCCGCAAGGCCTTCGACACCACTGACGAGCCTGATACTGCTCCTTACCTCCCAGACAAAATTTTGTGGAGACAGAAGGAGCAATTCTCTGATGGTGTGGGCTATGGATGGATTGATGCGCTTAAAGATAATGCGGAGTTGAACGTGACAGATGAGATGATGAAGAACCCGAAGCCTGAATGGGGCTCTGATGTGCCGGATAGCAAGGAGGCGTACTGGTACAGGTGCATGTTTGACGAGCACTTCCCGCCGTATTGCGCGAAGACGGTGTTGAGGTGGGTGCCGACCTGGAGCAACCAGACGGATCCTAGTGGACGGTAAGTGGCTCCTCGTTCGGTTGGGATAGGAAAAATACTAATCAAGTAATAGTGCGATTGCCATCCATAACCAGAAGTACGACGATGCGAAGAACTAGGACGCTTGATTGTGATCCTAGGCCGAAAAGCTGAGATACCTCGAGCGTTTGCTGCAGGTCTCTATCTTGGAAGCGTTTCGGTATGCGTGCGGTTGCTGAATGATATGGCGTCATCTGTTCCCCTTTTGGTCCCTTCTCCACTGTCTTTCCTTGGACTATTAGATCGTTTGCCTTCAATGAGAGAAAGTATCTACTGCGGTGTTTTGTATTACTTATAGTGAATCACCACTTGTACATAGAAGAATACCATCTTTGTAACAATCCATTGTTTTTCCGCATCTTTTGCAACAAACTCGTAAACCCTTGGTATTGCTCTGCAATCTCTTCTTTGGTTAATAACTTTTCAGCCCACCTGGATGACTATGCCGAGGTAATTGTGGCGAGGCAAAAGCTATGTACACTTCTATCATCATCGTCTCGGATAGGATAGTACATATTTAGGGAGCGTTGGATAAACAACGTAATCATGGAGGTAAAGATTTTAGTTGAGATGTTTATAATCTAAAGAAAGTTGTCATTAGGCGTCATGGTCTAAATCTCACTTGTGGCCTCAAGTAGACTCCAACTGTGCAAATCCCCGAATTGTCGCTACTCAAAGGAATAGTACATAGCCATCCGAGCTCAAGGAACGCATAGCGGGTGTCTGAGGAAATCATACCAAGTATGCAAGGAAACTACATCAGCCTGTAGAACGAATAAATCATGTAAAAGAAAAACCCCATGTACCACCGCACCTACACAAAGTTCAAAAGCCTACAGCTTACAGCCGCGATCTCTCAACGAGTGCCTTCTCAGGCTCCGGTTCCAGTGTTCAAGACTCGTGGAACCCCGATTTCCTGGCTTCGACGTGCGTTTTGTACCCCGACGGCTCAAGTGCGAGCATCGTGTATTCGAGCGTCTGTTCTGGCAATCCGATGTTTGGGCGCTTCCGGGAGCTTGGACTTTCAGCTTAGCATGAATATGACTATGCACACGCTTTCGGTGGCCGGCAAGGATCCGCCTATGGTGTTGTCCTGTGAAGACGCGGGTGCATTGATCGCATTTCAGCGGCGGGTACGCTTTATGAATCATCGAGTTCCGACTCGAGATTGATAATTTTCCGGCGCGGAAGTAATGGCGTTGCTTTTCTTTGAGTTGCATCGTGTAGCGGATGTCGTGGAGGTGCTGGACCGATTGGTAGAAGTTTGCGTCTTCGAGTGAGGCGGAGCGGATGAGGTTGGCGAATGGAAGATCTTGGAGAAGCTTGGGGTTGATTTTGACCGTGTATGTTCGTACGATTGTCTTCGAATGGTGCGGCGATCTCAGACTAGACGACCGGAATGGTTTATGCGTGGAGCTGTGGCGGATTTGTAGTGCTTTTGTGAGTTGTCTTACGCCCTGTCCGTCGGGATTGACGATGAATTGTTCGGAAGTGGCCGCGTAAAAGATAGATACCCCATTGAGAGCCCCTGGAAGAGAGGGTACAACTGAGTGATTTCCCATGAGGCTCGACGCACCGGGTTCCGAAAGAGCACGCTGCGGAACAACGGCACCGAGTGCTATGTTTCCGGATGGCAATTCTGTGACGCTGGGCAATGAAGCAGACCTCCTCACTATATCCGGTTGATTATTCGAGATAACAGGACCAGTATCCATGATTGGAAAAATCTCATTTGGCCTAGTTGAGTTTGGATTTTGGCAATTATAAGGTACTGAAAGAACACAGGCTTGCGAATGAGCACCAACATAACTATTTAACGGTTCATGGGAGCCTGCCAAAATTTTCAAGGTTGGATAAATGTTAGTTACTCGAGCATCCAGGCGTGACTTAGTAAGGTCGGAAGACGTGGGTTCGAATGACTGCGTTTCATAGCCTTGTACAGCTAGCGTGTTCATTGATGCTCGAAAACGCATGCTATGCTCTTTCTTGACGCAATGGGACTCTCTTTCATGTTCTCTGTGTGCACTTTTATCCTTGAACTCCTTTTCACAATGCCAATAATACGGGTGTTGGATTGCGAATGTCGTGGTGAAATTGTGTCGTTGTGTTTGAGGAACAAGGTGTTTCTGATGTAGGACAGTTGTGACTGTTGGAACGGTATTACAACAAATGGGCGAAGTTAGCACGAGAGATGAAGGGCTCTCAGACTTCCACAAAGTGTCGGACGGCGTGTTTGGCATTAGCGGATCAGTATCGTTGGGATGTGCTGCGCTGCTAGTTGTTGTGCCCACAGCACATTCGAATTGTACTGCGGTAGCGCAAGATGGAACTTCGTCTTGCCAGGCATCAAGTTCCCCGGGACGATTAAAATCAGGTAATTCGTGAATTTTTGGGGGTGGATCGTAGGGTGATTTGTCAGTTGAGGGCAGCTCGTAAGAGGTCTGTAGCGGGTATTGTTTCGAGAACGTTTTGCGAATAAGTCTCCAGTGAGATCTACGTCTCTGGAAATTATTCGGCACATCTTGTACGAACGCGGCGCTAGTAGTGTCGTGCGAATTAGGCGCTGATTGTGAGGCTAGGTCTGTACCGGCAGTGATTTCCAATGTTGACCCCCTAAGTGAGATTTTGCACTCAAAAAGCATCGTCACAGTAGTTTGAATCGTGAAGAGTGGGTTTATGTCAGATGCTAGAATCGCAGATGATGAGAAAATAGAGCTATAGCTATGGTAGTCTGCTGCCACCGAAGCCTTGCAACCGTGTTGCGAAGTGTGTTGCGAATTGTGTTGCAATGAGTGGTCAACCTGTAGAATCTGATCAAGTCTCAGTTACACAGCCTCTCTCCGGTCAACCCTCACCGGTCAGTTTGAGGCATAAAGTAGCACCCCTCAAAATACTATCGTATGTTGCACAAATTAACTCAATCACACACAGCATCAGTCTCAGTTATCTTTTGTGTTGAGATGCTCTTATGCAGCGTTCCATGTCAGACTACAAACTAGAGGTTCAATGAGTACCAACGTTGGCAGTACCAGAAAGGCGATCAGCTGAGTGGCACGATTGCGACTTCTGATTGGTCGCTTTCAAATCACAGATATAACTAACTTACGCCCCATTGCTTGAGAGGCACGTGAGGGGTAAGGCTATCGGAGCCTTAAATTCGTTTGTGGATAGTAGCCTGTTATGCTTCGAATCTAAGATCTCTTGTTCCTTGCGCCATTCTTCTATTCCACTATGCAGTTCTGCGAACCCTGCATGCAGCTGAATGTCTTACTATCAAGCTTCATCTCTCACCCTGGCACCGACGATAATCTGCGACTCAGGTCTCCAATTTATTCGTTGGGCAGATTGGATGAGATACAGAAAAGATCACAGTCGTGCCGATTATGTCGACTAGTATTCGCTGCTTTCCAATCTGGTCCACTAAAATCAACACTAGCTCTCACAGACTTGGGAAGAATCGCGATATTTGCGAAGTGGATTAACGCACTAGGGTCAAGCAAAGTGCAGCGTCTCCAAAGTCCAACATTGGTTATCGTTCTTTGGCCAGAGTCACCTCATATCCCTCCGGCGACGTACAAAGTGGTCATTCGCGCAGTGTCGGGTATACTACCAGATCAGCCCTATTTTGGGTACCTCTCTCCCCTCCCATCATCCCTCCCGGATTACGACCCCATCCGAAGTCGGCCGAAGCACCGCGAAACAAACCACACACAACGTAGCAGCACCAAGACGTCACCCGTAGCTCTAACAACAAAACACTTTTGGGTAATCGACGTTGAACAGAGATGCATCATACCCGCACCAGAGAATTGCCGATACATTGCGCTAAGTTATGTGTGGGGAGGAGTACTTCAACTGGAACTGAGCGAAGACAACTTCGAGCAGTTGACGCAAAGACAGAGCCTCAAAGCGGAATATTTGACAAAGACTATTCGCGATGCGATGGAACTTACAGGAAAATTGCGAGAGCGGTATTTGTGGGTGGATGCATTATGCATCGTACAGGACTCCGATGAGATCAGACAGCAGACTATCCAAGATATGGGGCGTATATACGCCAATTCTTTGCTCACCATAGTATCGGCAACGTGTGTCAGTGCGGACGACCCGTTACATGGAGTATCCAGGAAGAGAGATTGGAAACAATGGTACCAAAAGATCTCCCCAAGCCTGACTCTCTCCGCGCATTTCGATTTCAAAGATTACCTTATGTGCTCAAAGTATAGCGAACGAGCCTGGACGTAGGTTATTCTGTTCCCTTACCAGTGGTCATAAAACTAATTGAGATTCTTAGGTTCCAGGAGTATCACCTCGCAAATCGATTGCTAATATTCTCTCCGAACGGCCAAGTTTACTTCTCGTGCAAAGAAGCCGTATACTCCGAGGAGGTTGTTCTCGGAAAATTCTGCGAGCCAGATGCAGCCATGCTTGATGGAAGTCAGCCCTTGAAGTTGAAATGCGATCCGAGTCGCCAATGGAGAACTTATGCTAGAGCAGTCGAAATATACACGGCGAGGAAGTTAACAAATCCTGGAGACATCCTCAATGCCTTTTCCGGGATTGCGAGCATAATCTTTCACGACAGACTTATCGATGGCCTACCAGTCTCAGTGTTTGATCTTGCGCTGCTTTGGCAACCCCGAGTGGTCCATAAACGTCGAGAAGGCTTTCCTAGCTGGTCGTGGGCTGGCTGGACAGGACAAGTGCATTTTGAGGCTCCGTGCCTAGAAGAATTTGAGGAAGAATGTGATTCAGAAAGAGAAAAAATTGAACAATGGCTCAAGGCGCGAACGTGGATTGTATGGCACAGTTCTCGGGGAATGCACTCAAATGCGCCCTTCTATCTTCAGAATGGACCTCCACGTCTGCATAGTTCTGCTCCGATTGTGGCCGCAGAACGGTTTCCTGGACAACTGCAAAACGTGTCGCCAACCCCCTCGTTACTTTCCACATCCTTGAACAACTCAAGCAAGAATGCAAGGGGAATTCGTTACCTTCAATTTTGGACAATATCAGTCTATTACAATATTGAACTAGACAAGTCTGCAGTGCTGAGATACTCCACTTCCGAACCAGAGAACATGGGAAATGGGCTGCGAAGATTCAATCTTCATGATAGGACTGGTCAAAGATGCGGCTGGGTTCTTTTGGATAAATATTGGGTACATCCATTCTCAGAGAAAGCCTCTATGTTGTGCAAGTTTATCATGTTGTCTGAAGTTCGGATCTCCTCAATTCCAGATGCATCCATACAAAACGAGATTAACGCTGGCATTAGTGTTGAGAGGGCCTTGCCTGGGTACAACACCATGATGGTTGTCCTAAAGCACGGCATATTAGAGCGGGCGGGCCTCGGACGCGTGGAATCAACCGCTTTGGTCAATTCTTGCAAGAGGCCTATGCGATGGAAAGAGATTTTACTTGGCTGAAGACAGAATGTGTTTGCGCAAGAGGGAGCCTGCCTCTTAATTATCGATATTTTCGGACTATAGATTGACCATTTAGCGTGCAAAAGGCAAGTGTTACTGCAGAAGGCTGGCATGGCAGGATAACTAGGTATGCAGATTATAAAATATACTTATTGTTTTAAAAACGCTTTAGTTTTGTTTTCAAGAGGAAACAGTAATATAGTTTCATTATTTAATATTAAGTTTACCACGTGCATTACACTACTTGAATGCGTATCAGATATATACGACTGTGTCACGAGTCAAATGAGAGAGTAGGCATGCTACAACAGAGTGTATTGAAGAGAGAGAGGAAGCTATGCAGAGTTCTAGGGGCAGAGAGCTCCA
>BLYF01000003.1:133778-146366 GCA_014905255.1 Herpotrichia juniperi | reverse complement strand
GCTGAAGGCCTATATAGGCTAACTACAATAGAGCTAGCGTGTAGTACCAAGCTATTGGTACACGTGACAGACTGTAGGATTGCGGAAACAAGGCTTTTTTGCTATCGACCATCTATCTTGGCACAGTTTACAATATCCAGTTCTTACACTAGACCCGCAATAATCAATTTGCTCAGAAAATGATTCCTGTATCTAGGCACCTGACAAAGGCGCCTAAAAATAAACAACTTTTTAAGAATGTGCAGAATAGATACTGGATTGACTTACCACAATAGTGGCGACAAGGGCTGCTGTTTAGATGTGCTCCCTTGTGCTGGCTCTGAGGGGAAATCTTGGCACTAAGTGCAGTCTCTTCTGTCAGATATATTGGGGCTTTGCAAGGCGTATTCAATCCTCTTTTCTGGTAGCTAGTACTGAATACTGTCCCGCCAAACGTTCCCTTGGAGCCGAAAACAGGCAGTAAGTAAACATATAGAACCTCTGACGACCTGTTTGACTGAACTCTAATTGTTACCAATGGACAGCTCATGTACCTCACTCTAAGTAGATAATTTTCCCACACTCGCTCCTCCCACAGGTAACTCCGCCAAACCCGTGAAAGCCTGTTCTGGCTCTAGATACAGGACACTATACTCCTGCAAGTACTTCAAAAGGCTAGTATGCTGTTTCTAAAGATCTTTTCCTCTTGCCCTCTATTTTCAAAGAATAGAGCATTTCACACACATGCACAAGGTATTATCTGCAGACTTTTTATTGGCTAATAAATGCATCGTGGCAAACCAAACCCACGAGATGAAATACCCAGCGCTGACAGCATCCTGGAAAGATCAAGTGGCGAATTTGTGCGGGGCAGTGCTGCAGTGGACTAAAAGAGACAAAAATTACCTCTGTGAGAAAACCGATGACTCTAGTTGAAATCAAATTCATGCACCCACTTTGCTTCCTTAGGTTTATCGAGGTCGCAAGACCAAACCATCTTGAGCTTTATGAAAGAATCATCCGCCACCGAGATAAGCTTGGTGGCGAGGTGTGACGCAAAAGCATCTTCTATCACTAAGTCACATGAAACCTGCTCGACGCGAAAAGAACACCGCAAGCTGCCCGAATTCGAAACGTTCAATTACGATCCGCTCCCCAAGCGACGTGATGCTATCCACTTGCTCAAGCTAGTGCCGAGCATATGCACGGATCTAGATGTGGAGTGCGAGCCGAAAACGCCAACAAAAGAGGAGCGTGAGATTTATGGATACAAAGCCCTCTCTTTGTGCTGGGATACTGAACAAAAAATGCGATATTCGCCAACGTGGACGAACTTATGCAAGTAACACCCGCCTAAATCTACATTCTGCGTCAGGAGTGCTGCGACATACAGTCGATTGTCGGTTCTTCCAGATTGATGCTATTTAAATTAACCAGGAAGGCCAGTGAATTGATTACTCCATACATACAGTTGCACTGGTTAACCAGAATTGCCACACAGACTAGGTCGAAATGTTGTATGATATTCACGGCAATGCGGATAGCGTCTGCATCTGGCTCGGAGAATAAATCAAATCAAGCCGAAAGGCCCTACGCTTTATCAAAGAAGACGTGTTGCAGCTGGCAAACTTCGACGAACTGATTTCATGCCAGCACGCCAGTAGGAAGTGGTTTGCTTTGATGGAGCTCATGCAGCGGCTCTGGTTGTCGTGCCGTTATGCCGTGCGGGAGATCGCTCTAGCACAGACTGCCGTTTTGTATTGTGGCAAAGATCGAATTTCTTGAAGACGTTCTGCTATCGCAGTGGGCCTTATCATCAACGCTGAACCAACAACACATTGGCTGTCTGAAGCTTTGAAAAAGGCTACGCCGCATGATCCAGACTTACGGAAAGCCATTGCGACGATGAAGAAGACGACAATGCATCCACTACTAACCCTTGAGTATCTCGTTTCAAAACTCGCAACTTGTGAGACCACTGTCACACATAACACCATCTACGCACTCCTTGCCATCGCCAAGGATACCACTCCACGAGCATCGCTTATGGATACTCCACAGCCTTTGGATCACTCTCGACTCGGTTTTATGTTTTCTTTCTCACGGGCGAGGTACAATGTCGACTACAAAGCCCCGTATGTTGATGCGTGTAAAGAGTGCATCCAATTTTGCATCAAGAATACTCCGCATTCCGATCAATACAAAGCTCTCAATATGATCTGCCGCTCCTGAGCGACGGAAGATAAGAAATTCGCAGAGCGACGCAGTGAAAAACAGAAAGCAATGGATGAGGTGGTCAAGCTTCACAATCAGGAAGGAAACCACTATGGAAAGACAACCCGCAGAACGCTACAGCCAGTATAATCAACAATGAACCTGCTGTTAGCTCTAGCGCAGGTATATCCGACCGCATTGATCTGCCTCTCCCATCTTGGGTGCCCCAACTCGATAAAGCCCCCTTTGGAATGTACCAATATGCGGGTCTCGGTAGACCAAGCATGGTTCGCAAGAAAGCAGATCCTCTAGTTGATCACCCGGGTTTTGCCCAGTACAGATATTCTGCTTCTACAACCATGAAGATTCATATGAAGGCACTAAGATTCAGAAAGCAACCAAACATTACGACGGTCCACTATAGCATTTACACTCACGGCTTTCACACTCGACACCATTCATGATATAAGATAGATGGTACGCAACGGTGAGATACCCAAGGAATGGATTGAGTTTGGGAGATGGCCTGCTGCGAAGGGCTCGCCTCCAGGTGCGCTCTGGCGAACGCTAGTCGCAGACTGAGGAGGGGATGCAGAAAAGGTGCCCTTGTATTATTCTTGCGTCCTCGAAGGAATATTCACGAAAGAGGAGATGATTTCTAACGGCGTCTTTATCACAGCGTACTTCATCCAGCATGATATCAACCCAATAGTTCATGAATTCTGTGAACGTGTACGTGCAGTAACCTGGAACAAGGCCTTGGTTCGCACTGAGCGCAGAATACTCGGACTAATGAACCTAAATGTCGAGAGAGGCGATATCATGTGCATACTGTATGGCTGCAGTGTGCCTGCTATCCTGCGCAAAAGTGCCCGGAAATCTGAAGATGTGCTAGTGGTGAAGATTCAGTGGGAGCTCCAACTGGCTGCCAGGACCATTGTCCGATGCTTCAAATGGTACTATGAGTAGAAGGAGTAATAACAGGCAAGGAAAAATGCGGAGACTGTAAGGCTTTATAGACAGTGGTTAGGAGAGAGCTCCTGGCTGCATATACAGGGAACTATTGCGGTCGAAGCTCCACAACAGACCAAAGCGACCCTTGAAGCAGCTTTACAAACCAAGTTAAAATATGCATCTCTCAGTTTCAGATATTGGTATTACGAGTGGATTGTAGTGAATAGGAGAAGAGAATGGCGCGACGTAACATGGAGAAGGACGATAGAGGAGACAGCAAAGGAACACAAGTTCGAGCGTGTGAAAAGAGAAAGGGAAAATTGGATTCAGTTGCCAGCAATGGGAAAACAGAACGAGGTGAGTTCTCGCATCGGCAACTACGCAGTCTTGGCTTAACAATTACAAGACCGCGGTAGAATATGATAACGACAATACTGCAGACTCAGACTCATATAGTGACGAACTAGCGCATGAGTTGGAGCGTCAGCGCCACGAAGGACCGCGACTACCATTTGACTGGAGATAATTTGAGATTGAGCTCAAGTTTAGTCGTCGCTGGATGAACACTTTCAGAAGCGCGAGAGCGAGGATACTGTCCGAAGCTTTACGGAATCGTGACAAGGTTCGACAAGAGCGTACTCTGGCTCGGCAGAATGAGAAACTAAAGTAGCAAGTCAAGGCTGAAGCCGAGCTGAATTGGGACCCAACTACTGGAACATATCGCACTGGCTGTCCGAGCAACCTAGACTTGTTGACCGCCGACATCGGAGCCTCTGGCGGTCAGCTACTTCCCCAAAACACTACTCATGCCTTCACCTAGCATCACAGATTGTCATTTGTTCCCCAGCCATCGTTGACGCCCCTAAAGAGAAGGCGATTTACTAAAGCACAAAGGGAAGACTTTGACTGGACAGTTTTTCACAATCCTTGCGAGAAGCTCGGCGACGAGGGGTACTACTCATATACGCTGCTGGGCAAATGCTACATTCATGGTATGTTGGATGGAGAGGCAATACAATATCAGATGAGCGGTACATACCTTCGAGGGTCTTTGAGATACGGTGATATTTACTGCGGGACCTTATATGATCGCTAAGACGACGCTTGAATTCACGATGCACCTCGGGATTTAAAAGGAGGGAAGGTGGGGCAAGAGCAAGTCTGCGGGATCAAGAGCGGAGGAAGATAGGTTAACGGCTAGACTAGTGAGGGAGCTAGAGAAACAAAGGACTGCTAGTTGTAGGATGCCATTTTTATATGGGGCTGTTCCGTGTAGCCGTGTAGGTGCGTCGGGGCTTCCTAAAGTTTAATACAGCGGACCATAAGTGAATTTCTAGGCAATGGAGGTATCTTTTCACATATTCTATCGCAAATATGCCAAACGCCAATCCACCGATAAAGAACGCGTCCAAATCCACGCTCTTGTTGAGCTTAGATGGTAGCAGAAAGCTGTTGCTCAGATTCTTCTAATACCTCCTTCTACTGTCTTCAATTGCCTTTACACGTCTGCAACCCCTACAAAGCCACAAGGCAGACAGCCTATACTTAATGCACCTATCCGTTATCTTCTTGTTTGCCATGCAAGGGTCTAGTCGTTGTTAAGACGGTACATTTACCTAGGGTGCTAGCCAATAAGAGACTTAATTACCGCGCAAATT
Source organism: Herpotrichia juniperi (assembly GCA_014905255.1). Lineage (NCBI taxonomy): Eukaryota > Fungi > Ascomycota > Dothideomycetes > Pleosporales > Melanommataceae > Herpotrichia > Herpotrichia juniperi. Next base: position 141,561 of record BLYF01000003.1, on the reverse strand, counting down.
GGGTCACAAATCAACTGATCATAGAAAGCTAGTAGAGAGCAACTTGTTCCGCTCCCCGAACTCGTAAAAGCACAGACTGCCAAGCTCGTGTCGGCTTTCTTATTGGTCTATTTGCTAAGAGAGCTACCATTCCGATTAGCTCCGCCCCTGCCAAGCGGAAATCTCGTTTTTGTATACGGAGCGGATGCGTGATTCTAGATTCTTGAGCCGTAGTCAAATTATAGGTAGGTACGAGAATTTAATTTACTGTCCATGTTCCGCCCCCCCAAAAACGCATAAAAGCACAGACTATTAAGTCTGCATCAGTTTTCTCATTGGTCTGTCTGCTAAGAGAGATACTACGACTCTTACGAGAGGTAGTCTGGCCCGCTATTTATGTCCCAATTGTGGTAGAAACAGCCTTGCGTTTATCTGTACGAGGATTGGAGTCGAGTCCTGAGGTTAGTGCACAGTTTATCTTTAGCTGATTGGTCCACTTGATGACCACCAACATTGAGTCCCCAAAGGTAGGGGATGTCTAGTACACTACGCAGACAACACTAGATTCATATGCAAAATTCTCATGGCTTGGCAATGCATGCCTCAATATTTGATCCGTCATGCCTAGGAACCTCGGCCTTAGTCCTTCGAGACTACAAAAATCTTGTCACGCCTTTCCAGATTCCTGTCTCTACATTTCACCTCTTTCTCTCACTCAGCGGTATCTAACCCCTTCTTCGGCTGGGTCCAATTATGACATGGCTCATTCTGGGTGTCGGTACTATCCTGTGCTACTGCCTACGGTTAACCCAAGCGCAATTTGTGTTTGCGCATTTTATGGTCAGCAACCATTCCTATAGTTCTGTCTCATTCGAAGACTACATGCTAACTTATTGAACATCTCAGATCGGCAACACAGAACATTATTATGATGGTGACTGGTACAACGATATTGCACTTGCCAAAGAAGCACACATCGATGCGTTCGCGCTAAATATTGCGTATGCTGAAGTTATGAACGGTGCGTACCGTTCATGGTGACTCCTCTTTATATCAGTGAGGAAGCTAACTTTCATCCAATGTTAGACCACAGCATTGAAGCTATGTTTTCCGCCGCTGAAGCTCGTGACTTCAAGTTGTTTTTTTCTTTTGACTATGCGGGTGGAAAGGAGGGGCCATGGCCAAAAGAAGACGTCCTCTTCTGGATCGGAGCCTATTCCTCCAGTCCGGCATACTTCAAGCATGGCGGAACCAAGCCGCTCGTCTCAACTTTCGAAGGCACTGATCAATATGCGGATTGGAAAGATATCAAGGCTCAGACCAACTGCTTCTTCATACCTTCGTACTCGTCGCTGGGCGCCAAAGAAGCAGTGAAAACTGGTGTTGTCGACGGCCTTTTCAGCTGGGCGGGGTGGCCAAAGGGACCTAACAGTATGACCACCGAGGTTGACGCATCGTATAAGGAGTTCCTTGCTGGAAAGCCATACATGATGCCCGTGTCGCCATGGTTCTTCACCAACATGCCAAAGTTCGGGGGGAAGAACTGGCTTTGGCGAAGCGACAGTCTCTGGTTCAATAGGTGGAACCATGTATGGTATTTGAAGCCCATGTACGTTCAGATCATATCCTGGAATGACTATGGGGAATCGCATTACATCGGTCCCGTAAGAGAATACGCCTTGGATGCATTCAAGCCGGAGAATGGGAATGCGCCATTCAACTACGCCCTTGCGCGGCCTCACAGCGCCTGGCGCATGTTTCTCCCGTACGTTATTGATCGATATAAGGGCGCCAATCCAACCATTATCAAGGAAGGTGTACAGGCGTGGTATCGACTTAGTCATGCGCGAGCGTGCTCTACCGGGGGAACAACTGGTAATACAGCCAGCCAACAGCAAACCGAAGGAAGTCCTGCCGATTACGCCTCAGACAGCATCTTTTTCTCTGCGTTACTGGTGGGCGCATCGACGACCAGATACAAAGTCGGTGACGGGGCCTGGACTGGCCTGATTTGGGAATTCGTCCCAGACAACAATATCGGACTGTTCCACGCCAGCGCTTCCATGAGTGGTCGCACTGGCCCTGTTACTATTGAAATCAGCAGAAACAATGTTGTTGTTGTCCAGTTCGTGGGACAGGCCATTGATAATGTCTGCTATGCGGGGGGAATCAGCAACTACAACCCTTGGGTCGGCGGCGCGTGGGCAACCGCAGCGGTGTCTGGTGTTCCTGTGGCTCTTTCACAGCAGGGCTGCAACAAAGGCACTGGTGACGGGGACATACAACCATTGTGCGAATTGGCTTGCAAATACGACTACTGCCCGCCCGGGGCATGCACCTGCAACTTCATGGGAAAGAAGCTGCCAGAGCCACCATACGCAAAGCTCGGGCCAGGCTACCCAAATCCTGGCAGAACATGTATCTACCTTGGAATGTGTGATTGGAACTGTAATCATGATTTGTGTCCCACGAATGTCTGCAATAGGAATGTGGCAAACAAAGGCGTATGTGTGATCCCACCAGATACTCCACCGCCAACACCGCCCAAGCCTTCAGTATCGCCAACTCCGACGCCCATTCAGATTGGCGCAGACTACAATGATCCAAGATGGGAAACGGCTGGTATCTGCTTGTTTTATAAACCAGCCGATCGTGTTGCAACATCGAACCAGTGCTACAACTCATGTCGCACAGAAATCGAAAAGGCAGAGAAAGAAGGCAGGACAACAAGTTGGGGGTGCGTCTCTTTTGTTCCGATTGACCAAAAAATCATATGGTACGATGATCCTGGTAAGTCCTGTCCTCTCAATTCACAATCTGGAAAATCGGATACATACTGACTGACTCGTCATACAGTGAATATTGGCGGACTGTACGCTCCCGGTAAATGCACATGTGACAATTCAATCCTCAATTTTGTCGGAGATACATTTGCAGATTATTTGAAGAGAATTGCGCAAGTAAGTATCACGAAACATCAGGGAGCTGGGCGTAGCATGAACTGACAGCTTTCTTCTAGATTGGTTGCTTTATCTTCATGTCCACTCTAAAGGTCATCTTTGAGTTGGGTCTAAGCGCGATTCCAGGCGTCGGACAAGCCGTTAGTTCGGGCACAAGTAAATGATTTCGACTCTCTTTCAGTTGCATTGGAGCTACTGACACTGTGACAGAGGGCTTGATTATGGCAGCCCAGCTGATTTCGCATGTTTACGACGCGTCACAGGCACCGCTTGACGCCTTTGACTTTTGGCTGAGCCCATGCGGTGGCGATGACCTGGTCCCAGAGGATCTGAAGAAGGCCTTTGACATTCTGAACGCCGTATCTGGTGATGTCATAGGCGGATGGAAGGTCCCGAGCTCAATCCCAAAGGGTAGTGGTCAGAAAGGAGATAAACAGAACCCCGATCGCGATCGGGGGCCTCCTGCGACGGGAGCGCCAACTGTGACCAAAGCGGTGACAGTGACGGTAATCACCAAATCCAACGCAAAGACTAAAGTCTTGACCAGGACTTGTTCAGCGGAGCGCTACTCACAGGCGTGCTACCATTACTACTCAGCCGTACAGAACTATCCATGGTTAGGCAGTAAGCTAAGTTGCACTGATTCAGCAACTCGCCAGACGGTTAGAAGCGCAACATACGCTTGGTCAATGAAACAGCACATAAACCGTGTGTGGAAAAAGTACACGGCTGAAAGTTATCTCTTTGGCGGGCAGCCCTCAGCGCCCTTTTGCCAGATGGACGAGTATCCTCCAGCCTACTTTATGGAGCCTAACGCGATGCATGATCTTAAGAACAACAAAGGGCAGCTCGTTCGCTGGATACCAAGGTCTGAGAATGGCGGCGTTCCAGGAGGGATATGGAAAGGTTTCTGCGAGGAGAATGATGGTGGCGCTGGTAATGGTCAGGGGAAAGGTCATACTTACGACAGCAATCTCATGTCCATCATCGGTAAAGCAAATACCAAATCCTCTGGAGGTATCACGACCCTGGAGTATGAGGCCGACTACACGCGTGCGATCCTCGTAATTGACTACAGTTGGGTACCTAACAAGACACCAAGCGTAGCCAACGATTGGTTACTGCGCGATAATCCATGCTGGCCAAGGGACATTGTCCCGGAAGATCCTGGGTACGTCCTGCTTGCGGAGGATAAGTGGTATTCGACAGCAAGGAACTCAGTAACCCTCGCACCGCTGATTGCATCATCGGCATACATGAATGCTCCTGACGCCGCACGACTCGCATCTGCTAAGATAGCGAGACCCAATGTCAAGAGGCAAGACGTGGACCTCGAGTTTCATCTACTAGCTCTAGAAGACGGGGAATTAGCAATGCGGAACGCAAATACATCGAGACGTCTGACGGAAGAGGAGGTCAGCCAGAACGTGCAGCGGAAGGATTGTGTGGATCGATTCTGCTCAGGCGAGCTGGCAGAGTTAGAGGGTGATGAGAACGTCCTTTTGGTGCCGGGTGAGCCTGAACTGCCAGTACCGACACTTCCTGCTGCGAACGTGGAGGCGATGGTGACGCAGGAGGTGAAGATTATGCCGACATGGACGCAGGAACTGAAAACCATGGTTACGATGACAAGGTCTTGATAATCTTGGGCTCTTACTGCAGGGAGTTGACATAGCAAAACAACAAGGTATCTAGATTACGGGAGGTGCCAGTTCTTCTAAACATCTTTTTGATTCTGTTTGGGAGAAGCAAAAGTGAAATAACTTCCTCATTCACTGTCGGAATTAACATATATATAAGACTCTTTAGATATATATATTTGAAAGAAGGAGTGCATTGAACAGCTGGTATGATTTGTAGAGATGAACGTTCTAGGCAATACGCCACCTATACACATGTCACAAACTTATCTACTTCATGGCCTCTACAACCACCCCACGTCGCTGTAAAGGCTCTAAAACCCTCACAGAAGGTTAGAAAGCTGCTATTATTACGCTTAGAGACGTTAACAAGCTTACATTCCTACAAATCGCGTTAAAATTAGGCGTAGATAACTTTGCTGCGGGGAAGGCGTTCTGCAAGGTAAAGCGCAACGCAATGCGCTAAAACAACAACTTACACTGCACTTTAGCTAAGCTTATAGCAGCTTCTAGGCCTAAAGACTATTCTAGAAGGCTAGTAAAAGTTACTAATAGCTCTAAGCTCTTAAAAAGCATTTGCGCTAATATTATCTAATTTAGAGGCTATAGAGCAGCGGACCTTGTTATGGCGTGCCCCAGATTCTTCTTAGGTCTCGATGAGCACGTTTCTATTACTTGCATGAGCCGCGTCCGAGTCAGTCTCTAGGACCATGACACAATGGGTAACTGTCACCTGAACTGCAATCGAGTCATGGCAATGTTATGCGTGTCTCAGGCCATTCGCTCGCGCCACATTCAGCGAATTAGGCCCTGACAACTTGGTTCGCGACCATGCCCAGGTGGAACCGGCGGAATTGTTCCCTGGTGTGATGCACTTTTCTGCGCTCGCAGAAGGCATGAGTAATGGCGTTCACACGGCCGCAACACTGAACCACACTGCGATATAATAAACTCTTTCTACATATTCACAAACAGTGATCAACTTATTTGCCTGCCGTTCGACAGCATTGATAGTGACCGCCTTCATCCAGGGGCTGCAGACCACGTCGTTCATGAGAACTGTGAGATGCGATATTGGTACAATGGAGAGACAATATCGAATTGTGAGGCACCATTCCCGTGCGGAGGCCAACTCGTCTCATGAGCAAAGGGTCCAACCTGTAGCTTGTGAGTGAGAAGGCAATTAGTGCGACTGTTGTCTCGACAGGGCTCCCAATTCAAATGAAACTTCCGTAAAATTCGTCACGAACGTTCACGCTACTACTATCCCATGCTATATACATGCCCAAAGCTGTCCTGGTCGGCCATACTCTCACCAATCAAGGAAATAATCAAGGCCGTCCGCTATCGCGTTTCCGCCCACCGCGGGATGATAGCTGAACGGATATTCATGCTTCTCGATGTGCCTGAGGTTAGGGCTATTCTTTATCTCATCATACAAACGATTGGAGAGTTCACAGATCCTCATTGATTGAATAAAGGCCCTTCTTTCCCTAAAAGCATCCAACGACTCTGTCCTCCGTTTCTGAGGGTTACACTCGTGCCCGCCATAGGTGATTTGAAGTGCAGGCTTCGTTGTCCCATTGGACAAAGATGCGGTGCGAAAGGGTTCGAGGTGGTCGAAAATATACGCATCATTCCAGACTAGAAACGGAGAAGCGCTCAAGAAGACGTCGAAAAGCTCAGGGCGTGTCATGAGAGTGTAGATGGTGAAGAGGCCGCTGAACGAGTGGCCGTACAAGGCGTCGCGGTCGAATTTCACGCTCGGGAAATAATTGTGGATCCAGGGGCGAAGAACGGTGTCGAGGAATGTGATGAATGCCTCACCACCAGATGGGACGCCAGGCAACTCAGGTGTGGGGCAAGTCTCGCAAACAGGGATCTGATAATCGTAATATCGACCATCCGCGTAGGGTGAATCCGGAGGGAGGTTAGGATATCCAATGCTCACGATAATTGTATCCGGCTGGATGGGGTCGTTGGGGCGTATCCTTCGAAAAGCTTCCGTGGCAGTCTGGGCCTGCGCATTCCCATCAAGGACATACCTGTGTGGGAGTAAATAGAGCGTTCGCGTAGATTGCGTTCTGCACACGTGGGGTTGGGAGCGTAACGTAATCAGGTGGGACATACAAGGTTTCAACGGTACTCTGGACGTTTGTCGATGTCCAATTTAATGGCCAGGAAACTTGGACTTGGTATTCCCAAGTGCCATTGGTGACATTCCAGTACGCAATATTGGGGAGGACGGTGGGCGGGAAGGAGGTGGTAAGAGGATAGAATGACCAGGCTCCAATCGACGAAGTGTTCGTCATTTTGGTTCAACTGCAGTTTGTGAAGCGCCGAACCAAAGTGACCGGAATTGCTGAAGTCTTAGAGAAAAATGGTGCGCTGACTTACTATTTCCGTTTTCCATGCCTTTCCCAAGCGGTGAATAGAAAGGGAAAGGGCGAGCGGATTATTGGGTACGGCTACCTGTTTTCGCGAGTTCTCAGCCCAGAAAGCTGGATCCTGACTGGTGCAGTACTCAATCCAGTTAGCAACGAAGCTGTTCTACAGGTCTCGGCCCGCCACTTAAATCGTCAGTACATGCCTAGAGCACACTAAGTGCCGAAAAGATGCTGGCGCTTATGAACGACGGCGCCACGGTGTACGTTTTGGAAATCCCAGCAGCAGCCAAAGCGAGCGGCAGCGTGACTGTTGATTGCGCGTGCAGTATCCAAGGCAGGCTAACGGACGGAGAGATGCATCCGATGCCTGCACATCGGGAACGCTATTTCGTGACTCACCCCAGACGGACGCAACGTTAGGGTGGAATAATGCAATCTCGAGAGAGGGCATGCAGGCCTCTCATGAAAACATAGTATTGAGCGTGTAATGGAGCTTTATACAGGCAAAGAACTATAGCTTAACGTGGGTGACAAGCGAGTCGGCCAGACAAGCGAGCTCTAGGGCGCCAATGAACTCGGGAAATAAGCCCTCGCACCTCTGTGCACGATTAACCTCGATCCAAAACGTTTGAAGAAGTGCAAAAATTTGTACAGAGGGGCGATAACAAAACATCAAGCAACTTACTTAGTTATATCTATATTTATGATTTATATACGGTGCAAAATGCGTATTAGGTGAGGATTAGTGTGAAGAGGCATTCCGGGTGGTGAGGGGCTTATTTCCCAAGTTCATTGGCGCCCTAGAGGCGAGTCGGCT
>BLYF01000003.1:122889-133389 GCA_014905255.1 Herpotrichia juniperi | reverse complement strand
AGATAATTAGATGTCAAATATTGGCTTTTTGGTGTGTTTTGGGGTGGCCGACTCGCTTGTCACCTACGTTAAGAGAAAGCACACCTTAGAACTTGTATTTGAATTGCTGCTAAGAAGGAAGTAACATGGTAGTTTCTATACCTTATCTTGAACTGTTACTGCGTGTTGTCCCTAATGTTTAGCAGCGTAATCTAAGAGCGGGCTGTTTTCTAGCTGGCTCTTAAAATTGAAATTAGTGAGAGAAGCACACCCCTTGAACACATCAAAATAGAGATAGGTAAGACATGTTAAGGTAATATCTAGCTGAGCTTTTGGGTTCTATTGTATTGGACGCCCCGAATAGATATTATCTGCGGAAACCGGCCAACCCCGCCCACAAGCGCTTCGCTGAGAGTGCTCTTCTCCTTGATGAGAACTGGCAGCTGTTCGAGCAGAACAACAAGAGCAATTTCTGCAAGTCGGTCATGCCTACCAAGGTCGGGGAGGCAAAAGTGATGAGCTATGACGACATCGTAGAAGCGCAGGCGAAGCTTGGTGCGAAGGAGGTTGCGGTGCTGGAAGGAAGCGCGAAGAAAAGCGTGGAGCGAAGTGCAAAAGTTGTGCACCTGCGAAGACGCCTGCGAAGAGGGTGCAGATCCTTTGATTCTACAGGCTCGTGTCTGTATACTAACATAGGCCTTATTGTCATTAGTGCACCGCCGAACTCAAGTGCTACTGAACCGCAACCTTCCCAATATCGAGGCGGAACTGTAGGTATAGCCAGTGCATGGATTACATATAACTTAGAAAAGCTGCTTTGATTACCGTCAGAGTATCGGCCCTCTTGCTCTGTTGTTTCCGGGAAGACGATTGGCATTGGTGTATAGTCTAGGAAGGTATGGATATGCAGTTTTGAACCTAACAGGTCTAAAAGAAGTATGCAAGTATCTTTAACAAGGAGAGTTGGTTGATAGTGTACTCTCTATATCTATTATGTTTCTATTTCATAGAGGGGGATGGGGATAAGGGTGAATAAATACATAGCTTGTTTGCCACGTAGAAAGATTGGGCACGCTTAGCTCCTACAGTCCCCTCCCATGAATGAGTGGCTAGCGTCGCACGGGCATGGCCTGTGCGGGTAGTGGCAAGGAAATATCACTTTCTATATAAATTACTCTTAAAAAGCCATCTCATTATTATTTACTACTTTACCACTTTGTTGCTCCATCACCTGCTTGAATCACTGCCCAGCAACGTTTATGGATAGAAGTAATATACTTTCTAAAGTCCTCAACCTGAATCTTCTCCTGCTCCTCTGGGCAATTTCTGTCTGTATCTATCCAATTTTAGCTAGTGTGTAGATTTTGACGCGTTCTCTGTATGTGAGGCGACGATTTAGTGTTTTTGTCATTTTAGCTGAGTGATGGGTTTATGACAGAAGAAGAAAGAATACCTTGGCTTTGTATTAGATCCTTACATAACTAACGTATCTTTTTCCTAAGGTGTCACGAAGCTTCCATGTACGGGCCTAGTTTATAATGGCGCTAGCTATTCGTTCATTCTATCTTAGCTTGTATCTTTCCTATCGCATTGTATTCTCCTTCAACGAGCCGAGACTGGAGCTCGGCTGCTGCTTGGTCTAGGAATCGGCGCCGGTGGGCTCGAGAAGCATGAGGACGTAGTGGGCTTGGTTAGGTCTTTCGTTTGGCCAGCGGAGGGGACAATGGCGAGGGCGACATAATGGTATGTCTCTACGTTGCAAAGCAGTTATCGCTGTGCGTTGGACCAGTCAACGCACCTACGCGTTGGCTGGACTGACGAGCGCCGGCCCTGAGGTCTTGGCACTGCTCCCGATTCTGGGTCGGATTAGTGATATTCCGAACGCTTGTTCAATTCGCACAGCCACACATCCTACAGTAAAATACCCACTGGTGCATGGGTAAGTCATGCAGGGTTATCTCGCATTAGCCAGGATTGGTGGTTCGCTTCCGCTAGAAGTGCCAGTCAACGGAGCGGTGCTGCATGAAATCGCGCCCCGCAGCGCGCATACAGCTAATAATGTCTTCCTAGTATTGGAGGGAGGTTGTAAGGGTAGGATAAGGCTATTCTGCAAAAATCCAGAACAAAAAGGGCTTAAGTTAGCACCGTGGGGAGGGATGCCTGTTATGCCACAACACAAGGCGCTGTAAAAATTAGGCGCAGAGGCGGCGATGCTGTTACGATCCAAGACAAGCTCCGGCTGTTGCCTTAATACCACCTGACCACACGTGGACCAATGAAGCCACGGCCCTGACAGAATCCCTGGGACACGTGACCCAGGTGGCTCCAAATATGTAAGCGGAGCCACCTTAGTAGCTCCGCTAAGTACAAGAGAGCTACAGGAATTACTAATAAGTATATAGAGAGACAAGGTCTCTGTAATAAATAGCTCTTTGTAGTTATTGCTTAATATACAACCTTATCTTTAGAACCTTATTACCTAGCCTCTTTTGCAGCCTAGAAGACTCTTAAGTGTCTGTTATTAATTGTTCTATTGTTTTATTCTACGACTCTAGTAAACATAGCAAGTATGCCTGTGTTTTAACAAAGCTAACTATTACGTGCTTTCTTAACATTCTCTAATTAAACAAGCGTCCGGCGAAGTTTGCAAGTTTCTGCGTTATATTGCTCTTATCCAGGTCGCTTCCCTTTCCGCTTGAAGTTAAGGAGTGAGACGGATCCGAACCGTTCGAAGTGTGAGGGTTGTTTTGATCCTGGAGAGATATTACAAAGCTTGGCCTCGTCATTTCTCCACGGGTTGCCAGAAGTCCAACACGATGGAGAAGTCGCTCGCCAGGAGCCTTGAGGCAGGGTACGCAAGCTGCAACAATACCCAAAAGTGCTTCAAGTTCGTTCCACATGGCTAATATCACTGTTCCAGACATCAGGTCGCCTTTGAATGTTTTGTCGGATATGGCGATTTTATACGAAGAGATAACTCCTGCCATAAGACCCAAGGACATCATGAAGCAAATCAGGATCTTCTCGCTAGTTCGCCGGTTCAATCTGCGGATGAGGTGAATTGGCATAAAGGCGAGAATGAAGTCGATGGCAGTTAAAAGGCCTGCTTCTATTAGTCTTGTATGGACGATGAGAGCCATGAGCATACCACTAGATACATAGCCAAAATCACGGAGGTGATGCCGGGGCCAGCAACGGACATCGTATACAACCTCCCAGGACGCCCGGAGAGGACGACAGCCAAGGAGATGGAAAACCATAAAGACGACATATAGCACTAACTGTGCGGTTATTATCGTCCATAGACTCCCTCTCCAAATTCTGTCGGTACTGAGTCGTAATAGAGATATGGCGATGGATAGTCGGACCAAGGCGCAGGCCATTATCCATATGGTCATCGCTGAGAACAAGGATTTCATGGCAATGACCTTGTTCCCTGGGGAAACATAAGCCGCGTGTTGGCCCCAGCCATGTGCAGTACCGACGATTGTGATGCAATAAAAGGCGGTACACAGAATCTAGTAGTTCAAAATTAGGACTTCAAGATTAATGTCTCGTTGCTGAAATGCGTACCGTTGCAATGAGAATCAAGTAGTCGTCTAAACGCAAGGGGTCTTTGGACCGAATACGTGTGTAAGTCCGGGCGCCGCAGAGACCGATCGCAAGGACCGTGAAAACGCCGATGACTGCTAAGAAAGTCGGAGCATGGTTGACGGTGGGCGGTAATACGGTTATAATTGCCATCGTGCCCTAAAACAAAAGAAATGGGTTTGGTACTGGTATGAGATCGCTGCCAGATCTAGAAGGGAGACGGGCTATGCCTGATCCACTATGGAAGCAAGAATGATGAAGTTAGAGATCCGAACTAGTACAGTGCCACTTCTAAATAGTGAGAAAACACGCTCTATGTAAAGACTAACGCGTGAATGAGAATAACCTTTAGTTGGCCCTCATTTCCAGTTCTTTTTGCGGGGGCGGGAATGGTTCCCCAGCGGACACTACAGATTGGCTCCTGCAGGTCACCACAGCATATTAAGTTTGCCATTCGCACGCCACAAGCTATGCGATGGCGTTTGTTAAATGAATGAGCGATAAATACGGACGTGTAGCCGATGCACAAAACCTTTGGAACGTTCCGCCTGCACTGTGGCGGCGGGGATCTGGGGGCGGTCTAAACTTTCCGGCTCCCCGTCCGTACAACACCGCCATCGAGTTAGCGAATTTTGTCGCTCGAGTCAAAGACGCAGCCACCACCTTGGCAAAGTGAGCTCGCGTGCGTCGGATGACGAAGCCCCTATAGCACCCGCAGGTTGATTTAAGTTGCTGGGACTTTTTGATAAGGCGTCGTAGACTGTTCAGATTGATTTCATCGCGCAGAGCTCACTCGCCCAGAGGTAAATGTAGACAACGAGGGAGTGTAAAATGCAAATATAGAGGCCCCTGAAGCTCTCGGTCGGGCTGGGACACGGAACGGGTGGGCGCAGATATCATTACCTACTAAGTAGTGTCAGCCGCTTGCGCGCCTTGAAATTGACTTTCTGAGACTGACTCGCACGCTCGTTGCAGTTTCCCCTGAACGTCCTATGCTATGCACTCACAGTGTAAGTGGCCTGATGGTGGCGCAATACCTGAATAGACTTTCAATTCATCCCTCGGGTGGGCGCCGGCTGGTGTCTCCATGTGTTCGGAATACTTGGACAAAATGATGCGCCTATACAATTTACTGGTGAATGATGCGCTGCTTTATCGTCTGTCGCAAACATACTAGTCCAGTCAACAATTCCTTGAGTCACGTGTCGAATTAGCCAATCGAATTATTTCCTTGGATTGATTTGGGTGAGGTGGCGAACTCGTGACTCTCAGACTACCCGTGCGTGTGAGTACCAAACAGAGGTTGTGTAGGCTACGCTTCATTCAGCTTAGGCGTACTGTTCGTCGTACAAGAGCAACGAAATTAATTCTGTCCGTCACGTGAGCCAATGAGCTAGAGTCACCGCCTCGGCAGAATATCTGAGATGTTCCCAGAATTTTCATCCCAAGCACGGTCGACAGCTTACCCAAACCACAGTTCCAACGACAGCTCCCAATGAGCTTCAAAACCACGATCCATGATCCCAACTAGTAGCTCTAGCTCCGTAATTTGTCCTATTAAAGCATCTGGTGTAGCAAGGCTGTCAAGAGCAAGCTCTATACCACTCGAACAGAGCTACTAAAGAGGTACAGTGAATAAAATAGGTAGGCTGCGCATAGAATAGTATATATAGTGTGGTGGTTTGCATTGTCTGTCCCACGCTTGTTTTATGTTAGTAATAGCCTATTAGACAGCGTTTTAAGCGCGTAAGGTAAAAAATAAAGCTTCTCTTATTAGTTGTTTACTGGTCGTCAATAAATTGCAGACGTGTTTTTTTTCAGTTCCATAGTGTAAGGGGTTAAACCTCTATTGTCTTCCGTAGAGACACTTCGGTTCATAGAACCATAGTTGCCCTTAATGACGATCCTACGGCCAATGGCAATCCGCAGCCTCTCAAAATTCAATATAATCTTCAAGAAACCTGTAATGTTAATAAAACCTTCTAGCAACTGTAGAACTTAGAAACCCCTTTAAAATAGAACTAGACATCGTGCACATAGAAAATCCTAGGAGCTAAAAGGCTGTTCTATAAAGTCCAACTACCCTCCTGCCTTAGATAGCTCTCTATCAAATTTATTATTTTTATTCCCTGCCTTCCTTCTCTCTTTAGCCTGGCTTCTTACATATAGTAAGCAGGACGTAATGCCAAATTTAATTACTATTAGTATTAAACTTGTAATTTATGCTTTATAAAAGCCAGAGTAAAGTATGTAGATAGCAGAAGATGTAACTGATTTTTATGATAGTAGTTAGTAAATATATAAAGGCGCTAATTCATGTATATCTTTTACCCATTTATTCATTATGGTAGAGCTTGGTTGCCCAGAAGGGCAAGCACCTGCCCAATATATACTCAGCAGAAAGATCAATCTAAACGCTATACCGCAGCGTTAATATTCAGTAGTAGTTTTGGAAGGAGATTCGGTGAAGCGTGTATAGTTTATGGCAGAAGCTCTTGCCCAGTGGTTGAAGTCGAGGGGCCTTTGCCGGCAGCTAGGTCCCAGAGTTGAGAACAGCAAGACTAATAAATATATTAAATCAGGATCTTAGTGTTGCTGTCAGTTTGAGAAAATCACGTAGTTGACAGTTTCTCCTTAGTGCTAATTAGCTTGCAAATTTTTATAAGTAAAGGCACTGACAAATTGAGGTCCACAGTCAGATTTAATTGTCTCCAGTAGACTAAATACTAGAAACAAACTCTGATAGAATAGCTCAGTTGCAGCGGCGACATTTGTAGTCTTTTGGTATGGCAGAGAAAATGCTTTCCTAAGTAGTCTGCAATCACGAGGGCACTGTCATAGCCGTCTTGTTTTAGTAGGAATAACTTGAAATCCATCGAGATGTGCTGTCAGGGGCGCTTAAGAATTGTTAGGGGATGTAGCAATCTAGGGGGTTTGTCTCAGAATATTCGAGTGCGGTGGCACGTTGTGCAGGCTCTGCAGAATGTAGAGACGTCGCGATGCATTCGTAGCCAGTAGCAACCGCGAATACATAGGTAAGATTATTCTGTTACCTTTGTCTCCTAGCTATCATCTAACTTGCGATAAGCGATGCCGACGCAATGTCCAACCCACCTCCAATATACAATAGCATCCCCAAAACGTGGAACGAAAATGCCTGGGCTAGGATCCGAAGAACTTTAGCTGTTGAACCAATCTATCAATTGTTAAAGCTCGATTTTGAAGATCAGATATGGTGAGTTGCGAGGTCTCTATAGTTGTAGAGCAGGCTAAATAACACTACAGGATGGGCAAGGCAACAGCAGCAAGTATGGGCATAGTAGGCAAAGATTTGGCCAGACCTACCAAAGGGGGTCTCCGTGGCCCGCCTTTTATTGGAGTTGCAACTGTAGTAGTTGATCTTGTCTTGGTTCTTATTTTGTTCTTATGTACTAAAGCCTGCCATGATATGGTTTTGGGGTGCATCTAAGTCCTGTTTTCCGGGGTATTGTCCTCGCAACTTAGAAACTGATTGATTAGTTTGCACACATGTTACAACAATATATGCCTAAATTAAACTGTTTGCAGGTTGTGATTAGACAGGGAAAGACAGGTTCAAATATACAGTCACGTTCTAGTAGCTAGCTATAGTCAAGTTGACAATACATCGTTCATATATTTATATTCAGACAAGCTATTGCAATTCAATAGTTCGTGGGGTCATCTTGGTACGCAGAAAGTATTGCCAGTTTATGCTCTCAATATTAAGAACTCCGATCCTCTCATATGCAGTTCCAGCCTTCTCTAGAACCAACATACTACCATCTGCACCGCTGACTGGAGAAGAATAAATGAAAATAGCCTCCCAGTTGCGTTCAGTAAACCGTTTCAACTTATGCTCCGTATCTAGTTTGATATTCGGCCAGAAACGGAGGCTAATGTCGGTACCCAACAATTGTAGGTACCAACGGAGCTTTCTCATCTTGGGTTAGACGAAAATTTATCTCGACAATAAAACTCTGGAGAGTCAAGGTCTGTGAAGCCTATTCAAGGATTTTGGGACATCGAGGCTGCTCCTCGAGCTCTGCAAATGGAATCGTTTTATTCGGGCCAAGCCAAAGCCAAACATTCACCAACGATTTCTTAGACCCATTAATCCTCCCACCTTCAAGGAAAATTTTGAAGTCGACTTTCGACGGCAGCGTCCAACCACTCCATGACCAGCTTAGGAGACTAGGTGAACGAACAGATGGTAACAGACATCGCCACTGTAACATTAAACTAAAGCTGTCAATGGGTGACTGATATGGATGCGCTGCATGTGGAAGGAGAGGAAGGCCCCAGAGGTGGTAGACTGCAGCTGAACCAGAGCTTGTAGTGTTTCGCACAGACGGTGCTTTTGAAGGATTCCCAACACTAGTCTGTCCAGCCTTGAAACGATTCAGAATGCCGAGGAAAACATTCAGGTTATCAGTTGGCTAAGAGAGAGTACGCGATGTGTATTGGGTAATTCTTTCCAGAGTGTCAATCGAAAACCTCCCAGGTCCATTGTGAGCAAAGATTCGCGTCTTGTCACATTCATAGCCCATACTATTACTCCACTCCTGGTGTGCCGCTGCTAAGGGCATCTGAATCGTCTCTTGACAAGTCATAGAAGCACATTCGTACAATAGTTGACCATCTGTTAAAAATAGCGTTCGCCGAGACAGCATTGCCTCCTGAAACGTCCAACCGCGAGAAGCCCACTTCGAAGACAAGACGACGTCTCGTGGTGACCGAAGTGAGGATACTAGATGGTAGTTTCCTACTAATGCGCGGGGTTGCGTATGCCGGGGCATTTGAGAGACTCCAGGTAGACCGTATTGTGGGCCTTCTTCGGCTGCGGCGACGATAGTGAGTACGGCACCTGCATAAATCTGGTCTATTCTCCCAATCTGATCATGGCGCTCTGATGAATCTATCTGCGAGATGCAGTAGCGATCAACCCATAGATACCGATATCCAAGCTCTTTAGTAACAACCATCGCATCTTCAATAACCCTTGATGCTGGGCTAGTTATTGAACGCGTACTAGCATAGGATCCACTTCCCCATAAATAACTTAGTGCAATATATTCCACCTTTTTAGAAGGTTTGACCACCTGACGAGTTTCGCAATCGATTATTTTGATTCCTGCTACATTTTGCAATTCTGTCGATGACCTATGGTTATAATAACCCTTGTGATGAGTTCTGCAATACTGATCCCGTCATTGGCCATTGAATTATTTACACGACGAGAGTTGATTATATTTCCAAGTATGCTCTGATGGCCGGATGTTTGGTGCTTATCTGCGAGATATATAACGCCTTTTTTGCGTTCATGGTTTGGTTTCCATAATTCGACGCCCAGGGGAGATATAGAAAGGATAACAGTGTCTCGGATAGACTTTTTCCTATGGGTGTAGCGAAAATGGTGCTGAACAGCGGAGAATGCTTTGAGCACACATATCCGCTCTGTCGAATTACTTCTTCCAGGATATATTGTGGCGAATAGGCGGCAGAGTGGGCACTGCGAACCCAGCATACTCCTTTGAACAACACCTAACGGATAAATAGTTGCTCCCCAGGGTTGAGGATTTAGTTTAGTGTTCCGTCGTGCCTCGAAGGGAACATCGAAATTAAGGGAACGACATCTTGAGCAGAGTCGATCACCGCGTCTCAACCTTGATTTGTCGTTGTAGCTCCGAGGAGATTGAGCGAATTGCTGGCACTTTTGCTGAACAAGATTGGCTGAAGTATGTCCCCTCTTGGTGGAGTCTGGCATCTTTGTTTTTGTAGATGTGATTGGCTTTTTGGAGATATCGATCGAAGATTGTAGCAACGGTAAAAGACTGTATGCACGAGAGGGTCGCGTAGGTAAGCGCAGAGATGGAACTTGAGCATATGCACAACTACACGCACCATTAAATAGAAACTGCTGCCATGAATTGCGCAAGTTTAGTGATTGTGTCACCAAGGCTGAATGTTAGAAATTGCGTGGCAGTGATAAAACAAGAACAAGTTATATTAGCGTTCGCTAGACCGAACTAGTATTTAGATCATAACGCCAATGAGCTCAATAGGGCTAGATCTGTCGGGGCACAACTGCGCCGCAAATCCGACTCCTGCAAAGCGTCAGGGGAATCAGTCCACGGTTGCCTTGATGGTAGCCTATGTAGCGCAATCTCTAGCCATTATGTGGTCTTTGCCCTTATCAAGACTATGTTTAAACAACTCTTTAGGTGCACCTTTCTGCAAACAGTGACTGTTCTCCATATTAGTACTAGAAATCGCGAATTTTAAGCGCAGTAAACTTAGCAGACTATGTGGCGTCCTAACCGCGGCATGTCAGAAAAGCATCAAGTCTCACCATTGAAATGCTCCTTCATCGCGGATACTAGATTAATGTACTAAGGTTGACGGCGTAACAATCGCAACCTCGTAAAAATTGCTCCAAACACAAAAACAGCAAAAGAATGTAAGGCTATAGAGCTTCATACAATAACGCACTGATATCTCACTGGCGAGTCGGGCAGAGGGAGCCCGACAGGTGTTTGGCACTCTTCAAGCCAATGGGCTTCGTCACAAGCGTTATCGGCTGGCGGTTAACTGCTGTCTCAGAACACTAGCTAATCTATGGTAAAACACTACTAACATTGCGCTGCATTAACCATGGAGAGGAGCTACTATCAGCACAAGTCACGCTAACCAAATAACGGCTAACTAAAGCATTGATCTTGCCTTACTACAAGCGGTATCTAGGCTTTCGCATGAGGCTATTTACCGGTGAACAGCTGATTTAAGGGAAATTGGGTCCTTGGAAGCAGAGATAATAAAGCTTCTTATTCGACCGACCGTCTGTCGTGGGACTGTTTCCGGTAATCTGGTTTCGGGCTAAGCCTCCTTGGCACAATTTGCCTGGACCCTGGA
>BLYF01000003.1:105449-117864 GCA_014905255.1 Herpotrichia juniperi | reverse complement strand
GGTTTTGTGTGGTGGCCTGAGCTAGTGGAAATAGCCGAGCTCTTAGCGTTGGTCGGCTCAGCTGTATTCTCACCCTGGATACAGTAAAACCACAGTTCCAATGACAGCTTGCAATGAGCTTAAAAACCACGATCCTAGATGCTGTATACAGGTTGCAGTGTCGTAGGTGTGTATTACTAAAAATCGTGCACACACTAATCCTGTTCAATTTTACACCTTACCGTGCGGAGCGTAGTTCCCTCAGGTCTAGCTCTGACGTACGGGAAAGAAATACGAACCTAGGAAGCTTGGATTCAGTGATGGGCAAGGAAGGAATATCCCCTGAGGAACTTCTTCCTCCCCTCTTCCTCTTCCGAGTATTTCTTGGAAAATTTGGCACCTTCTTGCCCAGAATTAGGCTCTTTAATTGGCCTGACATTGTCTTGTGACAATCCCCTTCTTCCCAACCACAGATCATATGCCAGTGTAGCTATCTATCTACGGGCTTCATCCAATGCGGTGGAATAAGAGGGTTGTAGGTTTCGACTCGCAGTCATTCTGATGACTAGAGACTCGACGCGCAGATAAACGATGGGTGAACCGTAGGCAGCCATAGCGAGAGAGAAATAGGATATAATTTTTCAATAGCTACAGCAGTTGGTGCGTGGTCTGGTTACTCAAGAGAATGCTCGCAAACCAAAAATGCCTTTTTAACTCCCTGCCCCGTACAGCCCACGTGACCTGGCCAACCAAGCTCATTTACCTAAATAGGCACTCTGCCACGGCGCACCAATCGACCTCTTAGCCCCCGGGCCACTCCAACTCCTAGGAAACTCCGAGGGGAAAAGAAGGAATGGAGAAAGAGTTCTCTCTTTCCTTGCCTATGATTGGCTTGTATCGACAGTTCACATGGTGTAACATCCCGTAGGGTTGACACGGAAGACTGTGTACTTCGAAAAAGGACACCGCAAAAGATAGTGTCCTGTAGAGATATACTGCCCGTGTAGTGAACGCTGGCGTCTCTAGAGACGGTAACTCAAAAGCTGAAAGGGAAAACTTCCTGTACAGTTGACTGGCCGGACTGTACATAGAACACTGTGCGGGAACCTTCATACTGTCCATAGAGGAAACCCGTAGGAAACAACGTCCAGTAAGGGCGAAATGCACCTGCACCTCTTAAAATGTGGTGACTTACCGAACTGTACACAGAACACCGTGCAGGACCTTTTATACTGTTCATGGAGGCAATCCGTAGCAAAAAGCGTCACGTTCTAGTCGAAGTCTGCGCCTCCGTAATCAGTGATACGCAACTCACACGGAAGCAATACCGTAGGGGCGATGAGTCCCTGCTCAATGGACGGTAGTGCGGAAAGGGTACGAGTGCATATTCCGGGTGGGTGTCCTGTAGCAAGGAACAGAGGCTTCCGTACGAGATTGTAGGCTGTCCAAATTTGCATTCCTCAGGTCCCGTACGTAGGTTGTAATGCATCCAACCAGCAATCGTGAAATACCATGAGTGTGAAAAAAAAAGATCTGACAAGGTTGTCGCAAAACTGGTGTAGCTGAGATTGACTTGTGCAAAAACAGTTAAGAGCATGAGGCATGGGGCACAGCATGTTATTGCCCACTATTCTCGAAGAAGGGCATGGTGATTTTGTATATGCAACTATAGATTAATCTCCTCTAAGAAAGTAACATGCATTCGGTTGTCCAGTCGATTAGGGAGGTAGCACAGTCCCCAGAGATTCTAGGGAGGTTAGGGTAGGAATATGAATGATTGGACAGACGGGTCAAGCAAACCTGTAATGCTACTTCCTTCTATTTTCCAGCAACGAGCCTTAATAAAACTGAAGAGTAAGAGCGCAGCCTTCTATCAGCTCAACGGTTACATTTCGCATAGCTAACAACTGGTTCTGCGCCTTTGATAGAAGTGTCAAGTGCTCTCTGCTTGTCGCTATACAGCTCTACCCTGAAAAGTTGAAGATCTATATTAGCCTTTGTCTCCTCAACCTCTAAGCGCTCAACAGTGGATCGTTTTTCGACGAGTTCGGGAGTTCGGCTAGAAGATTCTAGGTGTAGGCTAAGAGTACAATACATCTGTTGCAAGGGTATCGATATAGATTGTTACTAGTAGCTTAGAAAGAATGCTGCCATGGAAAAACTTGCGTTCCTTCTAGACTTATCCATTCAGTGAGTCGTGGGGAAAGAAGATCAATCGCGTGAAAGCGTGGGAGTGGAACGACATGCTCAACGAAGCGCTGAGCCACGGGAGAGAAGATGCATGACGTGCTTTAGACGAGCACTTGCAACACTAGACTACCTGACCCTGCATCGCCAACATGCTGCCACAGCTCGCAATTCCGGCAATTCAAATGCATTTTCGACCAATCGGACCTGTAATTCGTATTCATAGTCGATGATGTTCTCTATCGCTTATTAGCAACGCGAGAGTTGCTACCCGTGGGACCCGAGATTGAACCACTTTGCTCTATATAAGGGTTGATCTTAGCAATAGACATCAATCGAATTGCTTTGACATGACCGGTCTCATATAAGGAATAGCACAATATGTCGGACCTCGAAGCATATAAGCACATCTCACCCGACTCAGGCTATCCAACCATTATCCATCCAGTAATTACTCAAACAGTAATCTGCTGTCGCATGCTTACAAGTCTCCTAGAACTTCAACCCTAAGATTAGGGACTGGAATCCACCCGACCCCCTACGAGAAGAAATCGTCCCGCCAAAAGACCGCGCACACTTTGCTAACCCTTCGAAAAAGGCCCTGTTCTCAATCGCCACCGCAACAGACTTAACAGAGTCCATTGGAACCCTCCTATCAGGAGTTCAGCTCTCTCAGCTCAACTCGACTCAACTCGACGAGCTCGCCTTCCTCGTCGCCGAGCGAGGCGTCGTCTTCTTCCGAAACCAAGACCTCACCACCCCCCAGCAAGAACGTCTCTTCTCCCATTACGGCATCCTGGACAAACATCCCGCCCAAAAGGACGCTAAGCATGTCACCATCAAAGGCTCCAACGCCGACCACCGCAAAGACAGCGTTTACACGCCCTGGCCCCAAGCCGGCTGGCACGCCGATACTTCCTTCGAGATCAACCCGCCCAGCTACTCGATGCTGAGAATGGAGGAGCATCCCCCTGTTGGAGGGGACACGGCGTGGGTGAGCCAGTATGGATTGTTTGATGCGCTGTCGCCTACGTACCAGAAGTTGTTTGAAGAGCTGCACGCAATACATACGTCGCGGCTTCAGTACGACACTATTCTTAATCTTTGGGGTGTGGGGCCGAATCGGCCGCCGGTTGATACGCACCACCCGGCCGTCTGCACCCATCCCGTCACCGGCCTCAAAGCCTGGAACGTCAACGAAGGGTTCGTGACGGGATTTGCCGAGCTCAAAAAGACCGAGAGCGACAAACTGCTCGATTTCTCGATTCAGCATATCCATAGTGCGGATGATGAATTGGTGAGGTGGAAGTGGGAGGTTGGTAGTGTGGCTATGTGGGATAACAGAGTCGCGGTGCATAGGGTTATTCCGGGGAAGTATAAGAGTGGAAGTCGGAGGGGGGTAAGAACTACGGTGTTTGGTGAGAAGCCGTTTTTGGACAGGGAGAGTGAGACGAGGGATCAGAGGGCTAGGAGGCTGGCAAGATGGGGAAATTCTAATGGAAAGGAAACGAATGGGAATGGGAATGGGAATGGAAATGGGGATAGGGTTGAAGAGGTGACTTTCAATGGTGGTAAGAGATAGAATAAATGGGCACAGAGGGCCCAGATATTCCGAGGACGCAGGGTGATGTTAAAGTAACGTGACTTGTAGGTTTAGCTTTGTTCGACATGGAGTTGGGAAGGAGCCATTGATCCACCAAGTTTATCTCTGCCTGATCATTGCTATCCACAGCATACAGCAACTGTACCTACGACGGAGCTATTATAATCTTCCTGGGTGAGCTGTTGCTGCTGTCGCTTTTTCGATCCTGAGCGACCGATTCGCGATTGATCGGACCTCGACGCCTATATGAAAGGAGGGCTCATCCCCTTCCAAACTCGCAAAAGGCATGTCTATTCCATCCTTTTTTCGTTTGTTCCTTACCTAGTTGTTTTCGTGGTACTTTTACTTGGGTTATTCTGTTTCATGGACCGATGAGACGAGGAGATCGCAGTTGCTGCTGTCGCGTCTACAGGATGGCGGAGAAGGAGGAGCTTAGCCGCGCTCACAGCCTTTCTGCAGGTAGTCAGCTTCAGCATTACTCACTACCCTTATCTTCCTCTTCTTGCTAACTCCCGACGTAACCTCGTGTGAAACCACCATAAATTTCATCTTCCACGTCTAGCGCACTCACTGTAAAACCTCGTTTGAATTCACTATGGTGCTTCCGCAGGGTCTTCTATATATACGAAACTCGGCGAGAACCAAATCCGTCTTCTCATGTTGTAACCTAGTAGATTATTTGCGGCCTCAGTTCATACAGTACTACACACAACTGATGTGTTCTCGGCGCCAGCCTAGAAAGCACTTATTACGTTTGAGGACATTCCGAGCTGACAGCTCTCTTTTTCGTCAACAACTATAATTCAAAGCAACCACAATCCCGTTGCTGCGCTGCCCCACATTTGACAAAGAGCACCACAATGCGGTTCTTTGGGTCGATGCCGCATGCATCAATTAGAACGATATTGAGGATCATAACCACCAAGTTCAGATGATGCGAGAGATTTAAACGAAAGTGGAACAAGCCATTGTGTGATTGGGGGAAACCAGAGATGATAGCAACTCAACAATGCGTCTACTGGAGAATTAGGACATCGCCCTTCATTGAATATACGGCAACAACCTAAGATATATTTTCGCTCGGCCACATCGCATCTTTGATGATCATGGATGGTTCAGGATTAAAAGCAACAGAAAAGACATTATGAACAGTATAAAAGACCCTTTATCCATGCGAGCTTAGATAGCACTCTCCTATATCCTTCAAAGGACGTATTGAAACTGGTTATGTTTATCTAGGAATTCGTGCTCGGCCACGTAGTAGTCGCTAAATATGGCCATCGGCGACTTGAAACTCAGCATCTCGTCGTAAGGATATTCTTGAAATGGTGGGAAAGACCTATTCCGCTAACGCATTTTGTGCCTCCCACCAAGCTTGAAAATATTTAATCTTCACCAACCTCGTGTGGTGACAACTATTGGGTGAAAGTACTTTGCTGGTTGTCTAGATGTTATATAATCTAACGTTATGTAAGTACGATTCTATCTAGTCAGATTAATTTCAGGCCTTGGCCTATTATAGAAAATGTGATGCCATGTTCACGTGTACCATGTACACTACGCCCAAAGGACCAACCATGTGACCATCAGTTAGATATATGGTTGTATTCCGAGTTCTTGAGCTCTCCAGCTTGAGTCCTCGCCAATACCTTGTTTTACCTTTGAATCTCATGCCGATGTGACATAAAGCTTATAAAAAAAAGAGAAGAAAACAAGTTCACAATCTTTGAATTAATCTATCACACTAGCATTTTGAGAATCGCTATTCTCTTAATTAGCAATGTTGGCCAAACTTATTAGACTAGGTTGCATTAAGCTTGATTTAGACTGCACGTGCTCCGTAAACGTCCAGAATCTATTTTAAGGTAGGTTAATCTACTCGTCTTAACCTACTCAGATCTCTATTCTCAATTTCTGTTCTCATCCACCAAATGCTGTCTTCCGACCTCGTCACTCTCAATCGAGATCTCCTTGATGAAGAAACTCGTCAAGAAGCCGACAGCCGCAAAACCGGCCAACATCAGAAACACTGCAATTATTGACTTTCGATACGCCTCCGAAACACCCTGCATCGCTGCTTGGTCTATTTCTAGGAACTTGAGCATGGGAATAAATCCAACAGCCTCCCGCACATCGGCCAAAATAGCGACCGACTCCGGTAAATGACCCAGCGAGGAGATCCGGTCCACAAACACATTGCTGAAGACCGTGGAGCACATAGCTAGCGAAACGAGGCCACCAAACAAACGGAAAGAAATAAGGATGCCAACAGCGATTCCGGAGTCATCCACATTTGTCACACTTGCTTGGATAGGTAGCAGCAGAATAGAGTAGAGAGGCCCGGCGCCGATGCCCACTAAAACCTGGACGCTGCTTTGAATGGCAAGCGAAGAGTCGCGATCCCAGAGCGCAACTAGACCGCACCCTATCGCTGCAAAGACCCAGCTGGCAACGATGCCCCATCGGTACTTCCGCACGACTTCGACGACAATCCCCGAGATGACACTGAAGCCCACGCTCGTGCAGCACAAAGGGAGGATGGAAACGGCGGACTTGAGTGGGGATTGTAGAAACACGGCCTGGAAGAATAGCGGCATATAAAAGATGCCGCTGTAGATGACGGCTCCATGGAGGAACGAGCCGAGGAGTGTGAGGGACGCGGTGCTGTTCTTGAAAATCCGGGCGGGGAACAGTGGTTCTGAAGGGGCTTTTCCGACCCTACCGTTCTCGTAGAGTGCGAAGATGAGCAGGATGTGGAAGCCTAGGATTAGAGGCAGGATAGTCTGCCATGATTTCCAAGGGTACAATGCGCCGGCCCAGCTCAATGATGATGCGAACAGCGTGCAACCGATGGCGAAAAGTGTCATTCCGAGCCAGTCTAGGCGTCGCATTTTCTCACGTAGCGTTTGTTCAATGGGCTTGAGGCGGAGGAATAGCAGGACCAGAATGAAACTGATAGCCGAGATGGGAAGGTTGATCCATCCGATCCATCGCCAGCCAGCATACTCACTGAAAAGCGCGCCAATGATGGGACCAATGATACTGCCTCCGGCCATGGGAATAGCGAAGAGTCCGAGATACATAGGTCGTTCTTTCAAAGTCGTCATGTCCACGAGGATGATGTCGCTCAGCACATCTAGGCCGCCGGCCCCAATGCCCTGAAATATGCGGCCTACAATGAACACAGGCATGTTGTTTGCGGTCGCGAGAATGATGGATCCTGCAACAAACCAGACGAATGTGCTATACAGTGGGCCCATGCGCCCGAACACATCGGACACGGATGTGTAAATTGGCTGGAAGACTGCGACGGCCAGGATGAACGAGAGCGAGGCCCAAAAAGCTTCCACTGTCGTGCCCTTCAGCTCATGAGCAATAACCTGCGATCTGTGAGTGGCATTGGGGAAGATTTGAAGAGGTACAGTACATACTGGAATTGCTACAGCGAGCGCGGTCGCATCCAGAGACACGATCAGAACCATGAGATTCAGCGCCAGAAACGAAAGATGGAAGCTGAGCGGCTTCTTTGTTTTCGCTCCCGCATCTTGTTCAGTGAGAGGATTCTCAACACGAGTCTCAACTTTCGATTCAAGTTCGGTCATGTTTGGGGTTGAGTAGACAGGTTCGACTATTGTATCGAGCGCGACGGGTTGAACTCTGTAGTCGATGGTAATTTGGAGCGCAATAGAGAGCAGCGATCACCAAAGCTTGCAGAATGTCATGTCATGCAATGCTACGGCAACACGAAAACAACCAAAAGCCAACATAATACCAAGAGTGATAGTAATTGCAGCTGGAGATTGAACATTGCTAGGCATTTTCTTGTCCCAGATAACGACATCTCGTTTCCTGATTCCAATCTAGTAGGTGACCTAAAAGTTACACTCACCTGCAGTACGAAGGATCGCCAAGCTTGCATTCCGGCTAATCCTCAAATAGTGATCGGCGTGCATTGGTACCGCAATCGCGGAAAGGCTTACGGCAGACTACAGTGCGCTGACACGCGTATATTAAAAAACGGCGCCAAGGGTGAAAGCCATGATACCAGCTCCGACTCCCCCGCATCGCTCAAACCCGAAGAGTGAGCGCTCAACACGATTGATCTCGGGGAGTACAGAACATTGCAAGCTCCGTGTAGAACGTAGCAAGCGCTGACAAGCT
Source organism: Herpotrichia juniperi (assembly GCA_014905255.1). Classification (NCBI taxonomy): domain Eukaryota; kingdom Fungi; phylum Ascomycota; class Dothideomycetes; order Pleosporales; family Melanommataceae; genus Herpotrichia; species Herpotrichia juniperi. Next base: position 109,934 of record BLYF01000003.1, on the reverse strand, counting down.
CCGAAACATCGAACACAGTGCACAGACGTCCCACTTCATTTTCCTTTCCATCAAACAGTAGCAGGGTCCGCAGCATGTTATGATACTTCGGCTTTCAACAGCAACTACGAACTAACTACTACCCATACACGATTCACACCAACCCCGAATACACTTGGCGCGCCGCACTCGGCATCGCCTCCATTCCCTTCCCGTGCACACCACTCTCCTCTATCGTCGCCATTTCCTGGCCCCACTCGCAGATCGCGTTTACCAGCCGCTCGACCTGCTCCTCGGTGTTCGAGCTGTGGAACATGATGCGGACGCGGCCGGTGCCTTGCGGGACCGTGGGGTACTCGACGGGAAAAGCGGAGAGGTTGGCGAACACGAGGTGAAAAAACAGCCAATAGAACTGGCGCTCTTTTACCCAGATGGGGACTACGTGGGCTTGTATGGGTCGAGACTCCCAGTCGGAGGCTATGGGGATGTGGAAGATATTTTTGCGGGTTGCGGTTTCGTACACGGGGTGTTGGGTTATGAGGGTGAAGAAGTGCTTTACGAGGTGCTGGATCTGGTCTTGTGCCTGTTGAGTGGGTCAATGGTGGCTTCTGGCTATTTTGGTGCAGATAGCTTACCGCTTGCGTTTTTCCAGATTTGAGAATGTTGTAGCCTGATCGTATGCCTGCTGTTGCAATGAAGGAAGGCGCTGTGGTGTAGATTATCGATCTGCCAAAGTTCGCCAGTGCTGCTATTGTGGTCTTGTTTCCGAGAATGATGGCTGTGATTCACTGTTAGCCTTTAGTCTCCTCTCACTAGGGTAGCCCAGTGCACTCAACTCCGTTCGAAGCCAACGCCTTCCCAAAGGTATGCAACCTAATAGCAATCTCACTCTCCAACCCTAACTCACAAACGAAACCCCTCCCACAAGGCCCAACCACCCCGGTACTATGCGCCTCATCGACTACAAACTGACAATTGCCTCCAGGAAACATTTCCTTCGCAATCTCAACCAACTCCGCCAACGGGCAAAAATCCCCATCCATACTATAAATGCTCTCGACTGCCACCAAAATACTCCTCTTCCCCTGCCGAATAAGCGGCTGCTCTGCTAGCAAGCTCGACAGCACATTCTGGAAATCAACCACATCGTTGTGGCGGAACGGCTTGGATACCATAGCATTACTATGCTTGATCCCGTCGTGCGTACTCGCATGCACGAGCTCATCGTACACAATCACATCGCCCGGCCGGGGTATACTATGGTAGATTGCACTATTCGCTTCGTATCCACTTCCGACGATAATCCCCGTCTCTGCACCATGAAATTCTGCAACTTCCTGTTCCACCGTCTCCAAGTAGCGGTAGTTTCCATCGAGTAATCTACTCGCGCCGGCGCCCGGCGCATGGTCTGGATAGCGTGCGAGCTCGGCGTCGAACTCGGTGCGTAGGATACCAGAGCTGCCGAGGGCGAGGAAATCGTTGGAGCAGAAGTCAACGGCGCCGGATTCTTTCCAGTTGTTGTGCACGATGGTGAAGTAGGAGTGATCGAGGCGGCGGACGTCGAGCGCTTCCTCGAGGTTGTGGTAGAAAATGGACTTGTTCTTCATTGCGGGTGCTTTGAGCTCCTTCTGGCTGGAGATCCAGGCTGAGAGCATGGAGGGCGTGCCATTAGTGGTGGTGGCAGCGACGGAAGGCATATTGACAATGAAATGAATGATCTTAGGATGGAGTGGTGGTTGCTGCTGGAAAATCGCGAACGATGGTGAACGCAAGAGAAAGGAAGTTGTGCTTGGTGGAATCCTTCGAAGATGTTTAGGAGCTATGACAGTTCTCAGATTTTGATAGCTTACCAGCAGTATCAATTACGTCCAGTGATTGGAAGATACTCTCAAGGGCCAGTGTTGTTGTAATACCCGAACAGATAGTGGCCAAGAGTCGAGGCGACACGAGAGATCGGTCCTGCCGCATCACCTTACATTATTTAAATTGACTAGCTCCAAACCCCCTGCGGATGATTGGATAGTTTCAGAGGATAATCCCCTTTTCTGTGCGCTTGAGAGTTGCTTAGGTTGCATAAGTGACTTTGCATTTCATTTCTCTGGGCCATGCCCGTGGAATCCTGCCTTGTAGATCCAGCCCCCACCCGGAAGGGACTTTGTTTACTAGTCTCCGGGAACGGGCTATCTGCCGAAGTCACTGCATAAACGAAACGCACAAATGCAATCCACCACTCTATTAGATACGTTACAACAGAAGGATGGAGGAAACAAATTAAAGTCCGCCAAGGCGAGAGTAGAACATTTGTTACTGCTCCTTCTACCTTTCAATCCTCGGCCGTAGTACCAGGTTCGGGCCATTATGGCTAGTACTGAAGTGATCGTATAGTTGGAATTCATCTCGCCGTGCGCGGACCCCACCCTTCTTTGCTAACCCACCACCAACTTCACCTAGTTCGCCGGGCGCGCGCTCGAAGTCGAAATTCAGTAGGACTTTGGACATAACGAGACTAGATTCCATGTAGGCCATCGCTTTGCCTGCGCAGCCTCGCGAACCAACTGAAAACGGCGTGAGGGCGCTGTGCATAGTCCTCATTGTTAGCTTAGCTTCTTCGGTAGTATTTGTTTGTTCGTCGACGAGCCATCTCTCTGGTTTGAAGGTGAATGGGTCGGGGAAGTACTCGGCGTTGTGATGGATCGAGTAAATATTCACTCCAACAATAGTTCCTTTGGGAATTACATGACCGTCGATGACCAGGGGCTCGTAATCCGTTGCTGGAAGCTCTCGCCAAAGTGTGCCCGGCACTGGTGGTGACAAACGTAGGGTCTCATCGAGGCAGGCGCGGAGATAGTGGCAGCTTGAAAGTTCTGGGCCGCTATGAATGTCTGCATCGTTCTTGAAGGTCGAGCGAACCTCTTCAGCTACCCGTCTGTAGCAGTCTGGGTGGCGGGATAGATAAAAGAAAAGCGCACTAAGAGCTGTGGTTGTAGTATCGCCACCTAGGTCCAATTATTAGCATCCATGCGATGATTCGTCTCATCGAAGGACTATGTGTACCTGCAGGGAAGAAGAACAGCGCTTCCTCAACGAATTCCGCTATTGTAGTATCCTTGCCGGTCGTAGGATTCTTCGAATCAAGCATGAATGAGAAGAAGTCTTCGCGCGAATGCTTGCCTCTCTCCATTCGCCTATTGGTGAGTCCATTGACCATTGAGATGAACGCATCACCCCGGATCATTAAGAAGATTAGTAGTGGTATATCCAGTCCGATCCACTTCACCGTTGGCCCTTGTATGCGAGTATTATTCCGCACATGGGCAACCTCCAACCACCGGATCATCCATCGATATTGGGGATTCGTCTGGAGTTTCAGTGACTCGCCAAAGCCCAAGTCGGCAACAACATCGAAGCCGAAGCGCTTGCAGTATGTGGTCATATTGGTCGCCTCTTCTTGCTTGCTCGATCCGGCAAGCTGCTTGATTAGAGTGTCGATCTGCCGGATCATGATGGGCTCAAACTCCCGCATTGCTTTCTCTGAGACGCATCTCCCGATGATCTTGCGCTTGTGCTTGTGCACGCTCTTGTCTAAGATGTTGAAGATATTGTGGTGGTCGCTCACCTGTGTGACGAGGTAGTTGCGTGCTTTGCAAAGTCGCTCATTGTGGTAGATGTCGTTCAAAGCCGTAATGGTGTTGAAAACCAGTTTGTTCGGTCCATATCGCATGACATCGCCTGTCGTGATCAGTCAGTAATGGGGAAAGCCGGGTCACTGATACTTGACTCGCCATATTCTTGATGATCGTTATAGGTGATGAGATGAAGGCGTAGACGTAGTGCATAGTAGGCACCGTACCACTCCGTTAGCGCGGCAAGCAAAGGACCAGGATACTTGTGCAATGGGTGTAGAAGAAGCCTGTAGCTCCAGACCACGATTAACTGAACAGAAAGTTGGCTGATGTCACCTTGGGCGATTTGCGTCGAGGTTGACTTACTCGCAGGGCGGCTGTGAAGGCCACCCACTTCACGGCAAGCGTGACAAAGTACCAGACGCCCATATTTAGAAAATGGCTGTAATACCTCGCGGCATTTTGAGGTGGGAAAAAGAATCACTCAAAGCAGGCGGGGCGATGTGATTACAACTGTGAGAAGCCCTGGTACCGGGCAAAATGCAGGCATTGAATGAAGAAGGTGCCACAGACTAAGATCTTCTGCAAGCCAGGGTTCATAAATGGCTCCACAAACGGAAGTGGCATCGGGTTAGGCTACCGTAGATCGTAAGCTTACCCGTCAACAGTGAGACCCCACAGTCTTACATGGAGCCGTATTGCCTAGCCGTAATGACACTGAAGCGGGTCAAAAGTTTTGCACCTCCATGGCCCGAGCACGAAATTCACATTGTATCCATATTAACACCAAGCTTAATTATGCCCCACAACAGCCTGCACAGCCTAATCTTTTGTGTCTATAATATCAATTAGAATTCAACTGATATTTCCTGCGATTTCTGCG
>BLYF01000003.1:27656-105406 GCA_014905255.1 Herpotrichia juniperi | reverse complement strand
GAAGGTAGTGTTAACGCGTTGATTTTCGCGTTGCGGGGTTCCGGTACAAAACTTTTGACGCGCTACTGTACATGTTTGATGGCCATAGCATAACATGTTTCATCAGTCCAGTCACTTTGCGTCGCTAACATTGATGAACAAGTGTAAAACTGGGATGTTGGATCGTATGAACGCCAATCCCTCTCCGCACTTATTCAACGTACTTATGTGCGTGACGAATGCATTCCCACCTCCGTTTCCCGAGTGATACTTTGATGCGGTGAATAAACTTTATGTGCAACTTCCAAATCACTCATCTTTACGCTATCATCCCTAGTGCCTACCCACGCATGTTCATCAAGCTCACTGTATATGTCGTCCTGTCTCCTCCTAATGGTGGGCGCCTTCTTATACCAAGACGGCATACCCTTTCGTGAACTCTCGCGAGAACCTTTGCTTGAACCGCCCGTCAATGATCGAATCCAGATGAAAACAGATTGTACCCATGGTACCTCCTTCAATATTTTCGGCACTGATGGCACGCCAACGATTAGAAAACCGGATGTTATTTCGCCGATCGACCAAAGTCCGACTGGCGAGACGCTGTAGGATATGTCATCGCTTTGCATGAGTTTGACACTGTAGAAAAGACGGAATATGGCACACACGCATGCGCTGGGTGTTGAAGTCAGCACGAGCGCTTTCAGTCGCCTGAGGAGCAAACTTACAAGACACCGATAGCAAACAGACCCGAGATACCGGCCTTCTTACCGGTAGTCAAATGCAGACCCCAGATAACCTTCTGCGGAAGAGCAAGAATGACCAAATCGCTGAGCACGTTGAACACAGCCCCGACTACATATCCAGCGCTGGCGTCGATACAAGTTCCTGGCGTCGTCTTATCCCAAATAGCCTTTCTGGGCGTGCACCCGAATATATCGGCGAGCATTCCGGCTGTATAGTAGAGACAGTTGAGTGCGATCAAGCCGTATATGGTCCAGGCCATCGCGTTGTGCGTACGGTGCGGGACGAAGATGTGCAGCCAGTCCAGCAAAATCGCAGTCTTGGTGAGGCAGATGACAGGTCCGTAGATCACGGCGCCGGCAGACACATTGTAAAGAAGATTTACCAAGTCAATGTAGCGAATTTCCCATTGGTGCACGTAGACGCCAGGCGAAATGATGATGCTGTAGACGTAGTAGAGATATGCGCCGAAAACCGACCACGCGGCCATCACAAGATCTAGCGAACGTCAGCACTGTCCAGCTTCGAAGTTGCTACTTCACCTACAATCCTCCAGTCGTAGTGTGATTCTTTTACCCATAAAAAGCCGCGGATATAGTCGAGCAGCAACAGCCATTGTCGCCAGTGTTGCGCCAGTGATCGTCAAGCTATATCCTAGCGCATCTCTATTCTGAGGATTTTCGAAGTTTGGTATAACACCATCCGGTGCTATCATCGCCGGGCCTTGGTAGAATAGTTTCTGTTCCTCTGGTGATAGCATCGCAAAAATTTGCGGAAGACTCATGCCAGAAGGCATTTCTCCTCCAGCCATGATCAAATTCTACGAGTCCAAGACGCGTCGATTGATAGAGTGTGAGGACGGTGGCGAGGGCGAGGGCGAGGACGAGGACGACAACGACAAACTGATGCGACTCTGTGTCCGTGAGACGTGAATCCTTCTTGCAGTCGGGTTATATTCAGTCAGCACTGATGTTGTAGAAAGCGCAGGGGGTGGTCAGCAGTGCAGCAGATTAGATTAAGCGACTGGGGCGTGCATATCTTGCATATTATCGGAGACTGAAGGATTTAAGACATGGATGTAGTGAGGTAGTAGAAAGGGCATGGGTAGGCGGCTAGGCGACTAAGCGCTTTCTATGCTGGCTGATGACAAGATCCGTTGCATCTTGGCAACGTTTAGCAAATATTAGCTTAGATGAAAGAAAAGGACACCGATTCAACTTTGGGGCGGATTTTTTAGGCCTGTTCAACCGTCGTATCCCGGCTGTTACACTGCCAAGTTCCGGTAATCGATCATCCCAGAATTATGAGCTGGCTTTAGATGGATGCTGAAAAGACCTATGTTGAAGTACTGCCCTCCGCGTCAAGTCCATTGCTTCACTTTCAACGTGCAATAGTGTTTTCTAACATACCTAGCTGTGTTCCCTAGCTACCAGTTCCTATTTTTGGCTTTCCATGCACTCACTCGTACACTATGGAGCCCATCGCAATTGTTGGTCTCTCTTTCAAGCTTCCCCAAGAGGCCGAAGATGAAGCTGGATTCTGGAGTATTTTGGAAAATGGCAAAAATGTAATGACAGAATGGCCGAAGGGGCGTGGAAACGTAGACGCCTTCTACACTCAAGACACCTCGAAAGATAACACAGTGAGTTTAGTTTGTGGTAGAGTGAGACGGATGGATGACTGACACCCGATAGCTATACTCAAGGGGCGCTCACTTCCTGAGAGATAATCCGGCGGCGTTTGACGCTCCTTTCTTTTCGATCACAGCGAAAGAAGCCGCATCGATGGACCCACAGCAACGATGGCTGCTCGAAACATCATACCGGGCTCTCGAGAATGGTAATTTTTCCATGGGTGTTGACCCTTCCGTTCTACATCTGATCAGCTGACTTTGTAGAATAGCTGGTATACCTGCTGAGCGGGCAGCTGGTTCAAAGACCGCTGTTTTCACAGCATCTATGGCGGATGACTACTGTCGCATCCTATCGAAGGATCCGGATACAACGCCTCGGACCACAATTACTGGCGTCGCACCCTCGATTTTATCAAATCGACTAAGCTGGTACTTTGATCTGCGAGGTCCTAGCGTACACATTGACACTGCATGCTCCAGCAGTATGGTAGCAATGGACCTTGCGTGCCAAAACCTCCGGAATGGTCAAAGCTCTATGGTAAGACCTCTAAATTTAATACATCCCCAGACTGACACCGCATATAGGCCATGGTAGCGGGCTGTAACCTTATTCTGAGCCCAGAGGCACCGTTGCTATTGTCGAACATGAATTTTCTCTCGCCAGACAGTCGATGTTACAGTTTTGACTCTCGCGCTAATGGCTACGCAAGAGGGGAAGGTGTCATTGTTGTAGTCCTTAAGAGGTTCGCTGATGCAATTAAAGATAACGATACGATTCGTGCAGTAATCAGAGGTACCGCCTCCAACCAGGACGGACATACACCTGGGATAACACAGCCGAGTTTTGTCGCGCAAGAGGACCTCATTCGACAACTGTATCAAGAATGCGGGCTAGAGTTCGAGGACACACGATATGTTGAGGCACATGGTAAGACTCGCCTACATAACATTAGCTGGACATTAAATTTACTTACAATCGTGAAGGTACCGGGACTGCGATAGGGGACCCAATCGAGGCGAAAGCCATTGGAAGGGTTTTTCGAAGCAGTAGGTCTCCTGAAGAGCCCCTTTACGTGGGATCTGTAAAGGCGAATATTGGCCATCTTGAAGGAGGTAGCGGACTCGCGGGCATTCTCAAAGCAATCATGATGCTTGAGAGGGGCGTCATTCCACCTCAAGCGTTGTTTGAGCGAATTAATCCCAGGATCAACAGCAAATTCTACAACATCGACATCCCAACAAGTTGTATACCTTGGCCAACAAACGGCCTGCGGCGTATTTCGGTCAACTCTTTTGGCTTCGGCGGGTCGAACAGTCACATTATTCTTGATGATGCGTACCATTCACTTCAAACGCTGGGTGCGAAGGCGAACCACTGTACCGTGATCTTTGGAAAGGAGTCCGTCCTTGTCGAGAACGGAAAATTGACCAACGGACACTCTCCACAAGTGAATGACGCACACACCAACGTCGTCGATGAGTTCTTAAAGATGGACAATATCACAGAAGAGGCAGAGGCAAAGGCAAAGGCAAACGGTGCCATCGCCGCATCGAAGACACACAGTCACGTCGAAGAGCTGAAGGTGAACGGAACGACGAATGGTTTGCATGCTTCGAATAATATTAACGAAGAAGTTCATCGCCACTTGGATACGGAAGAGATTGCTGAACTCAAGAAAGCTCAAATCCGAGTGGTCGCTAATGGCATGGCCAAGCCGCAGTCCGCCCCGAGCTCTCCTGGTCGTCGCTTATTGGTCTGGTCCGCGAGAGACGAGGCCGCGCTTCAGAGGATGCTGCGTGCATACGACGACTACTACAAGACCATCCACGATGATCCAGAAACCATCGACAGGCTGGCCTCGACGTTATCCGAAAGACGCAGTGTAATGCTATGGCGGTCCTTTGCGGTCCTTGAGAACGAGAGCACGAATACAGCGCCCTGCATTCCATTAACCAACAGCGCGCGGTCATTGACCCAGCCTGGCGCGGCTTTCGTCTTTACTGGCCAAGGCGCGCAGTACGCCAACATGGGGCTTGAGCTCCTTGTGTATCCCGTTTTCCGCATGACAATTGAGCGGGTTGGTGAAGCGTTCCGTGCACTCGGTGCAGAGTGGGATGTGCTGCATGCCTTGCAGGACAAGGAGAACATCAATAAACCAGAATATAGCCAGCCACTCTGCACTGCAATTCAGCTTGCGCTGGTGGAACTGCTAAAAAGTTTTGGTATTGTTCCGGCAGCAGTTGTCGGGCATTCCTCAGGGGAGATCGCTGCAGCATACACTACCGGTGCACTCTCGCTTAATTCTGCTTGCAAGGTTGCGTACCACAGAGGTCGGTTGGCAGGCAAACTAGTTGCATCCGCTACAACGCCTAGTGCTATGATATCCGTCAACCTTTCCGAGCGAGAGGCAGAGGAGTATTTGATCAAGAAGACAATCAACGGAGAGAGCCCTATTAACATCCACATAGCTTGCATCAACGGTCCCAACAATGTCACATGTTCTGGAGTAGAATCGAGCATCGACGCGCTGAAAGAGCACTTCGATAGCGATGGCATCCTATCTCAGAAGCTAAATACAGGTATTGCGTATCATTCGCCGATCATGGAGGAGGTTGCTTCAGAATATTTAGAGTCGATGGGGGAGAACTTGCTCGAGCAGGACAGCATGCACAGTGGCCAAATCCTCATGGTGTCTTCTGTAACTGGCTCAAAAATTGCTGCCTTCACATTACGCCAGCCATCATATTGGGTCCAAAACCTCGTTACGCCTGTCCACTTCCTCGATGCTTTGCAATATCTCAACCACGTAGCGCCAAAGTCAGAGCTTGGCACACTCGTTACCGATCTGCTCGAAGTGGGCCCACATGGGGCGTTACGCAAGCCTGTGAAAGACACGCTAAATAACATCCGGTATTCCTCTATTCTATCGAGATTTGAGGGCAGTTTGAGAACGACGATGGAAGCCGCAGGAAGGCTCTGGACGTTCGGTTTTCCAGTGTCCATCAATATGGTTAATCAGCTGAGCCAGACTGACAACCAGCCCGTCGCATTTTTGAATAATGCCCCGGAGTACCCGTTCGACCATACGCAGATACACTGGCATGAGTCTCGCTTCAGTCGGGATTTCCGATTGCGAGAGCCTGTTCCAGAACCGGTTCTTGGAGCTCGCGCTTATGACTGGAATCCCCTCGAGCCCAAGTGGAGGAAAGTGCTGTGCCTCGAAGATATTCCATGGATCGGAGACCATGTCATCGGTGACACTGCACTGTACCCAGCGGCCGGGACACTAATGATGGCCCTGGAAGCTGTCAAACAGCATGCAACCATAAATCCCATGACCAACCAGCCAGTCTCGGGTTATCTTGTCAAAGAAGCCGAATTTCTTAGCCCAATCATAATAAGGCCCGGTGCGAAAGGAAGGGCTGAGATTTTGCTATCACTGCGGCCTCTGCAATCGCCATACGAGAAGGTTTCTTCGCGCTCCGAAGTGCGAGTGATTGCACACAGTAACGGCCAGTGGAACGAATGCTTCCGTGCCATAATCCATACCGAGTACGAAGACGGCAACACACAGATCGATAACGGATTCGAAGCCAAGCAAGCAGCAGCTTCATATGTACGGGATTGGGAGCATGCAGAGCATACTTGCCTTGAAACGATCGAAAAAGAGCGACTTTACGAGTACTTCAACAGTCACGGCGCCAAATATGGCGATTCTTTTGCCCTACTCGACAAGATTCTCTGGGACGGCGGAGACACGGCAATCGCCAATATCCCTGTCATTTCCCCTTCACAGCAGTACCCTGGCCTCGTTCATCCCGCGGTGCTCGACGCGGCATTCCAAATGTGTGTGGCGGCGCCATCAAAAGGACTTACTAGTTATCTCCACACAATGGTCCCGCACAAGATCTTTGATGCGTGGATCTCGCCTGCCGGTTGGCAGTATCCAAAAACCACCCAGGTCCGGATGTTGACTACATCGAAGCCAAAGACCGGAGCAGCTGGATTGCAATGTTCTATTACTGTGTTGGCTAATGATGATAGACCGCTCTGCTATGCTAGGCGTGTGGAGATGTCGCCCATGCTGAGTACCAACACGAGCGTCGATGCTGATGAAAAGAAGTTGCTGTATAACGTCGAGTGGAAGCCACAGCTATCGATGCTCTCACCACAGCAACTAAGTAGCCTGTGCAAAGCAGAGAATTTTCCGGAAGATGAAAGCTCGATGGCAGATTATTGCGACGAGCTTGAAATCACGCTACTGGCCGTCATCAAGGAGGCTATGGGTGTCCTATCAGATGCCGATATCTCCCAAGCGCCACCTCACATGAAGAAGTATATAGCCTGGATGCAACGTCAGATCCAGCTGAGCAACGACTCAATCAGTGTTGAATTTCTCCACAAGCAAATCGATCGCGTACAAGAAATGAGACCGTCTTGGGGGTTGTTCATGGCTATCGCTCGCGACCTTACTGCCATCGTCCGCGGTGAGAAGGATCCCTTGGAAGTGATGTTTTCTAGTGGTCTCGCCGAAGAATTTTACGCCGACGTCTTCAATAACATTTGCAACCACAGATTCTCCGCCTTGCTCGGCCTCGCAGCGCATCAGACACCACATCAGCGGATTCTAGAAGTCGGTGCAGGGACTGGAGGCATGACAAGCCACATCCTCTCCGCTTTCCAACGGTTGGAAGATTATACTGGTGGCCAGGCATTTGCTGAGTATGTGTATACTGATATCTCAGCTGCCTTCTTCGAGAAAGCCAAAGAGAAATTTGCAGGCTTTGCGGAAAGAATGACCTTCAAGCCCCTGGATCTTGAAAGAGATATCGCTGACCAAGGCTTCGACGTGTCTGCCTATGATATGGTCGTAGCAGGCAGCGTTTTGCATGCGACTACCGACCTGACTGCTACACTCAAAAATGTCCGACGTGCCCTCAAGCCCGGCGGGAAATTGATTTTCTTGGAGATTACGGCTCCAGATCGATTGGTCACCAATTTCGGGTTTGGTATACTTCCTGGGTGGTGGCTGAGCAAAGAGGACTATCGCACTTGGAGTCCTGGTATTACCGAAGAGAAGTGGAGCAAAGTACTACAAGAGAATGGGTTTACTGGAAATGATCTTATCCTTCGCGACTACAAGAGCGACGCTTCGCATTTTTTCAGTATCATCACTTCGACAGCGATTGAAGAGGCTCCAGCCGCAAAGCGCAATTCTCGCATCATTTTCGTGATCGCAGAGGGTAATGAACATCAGAGGAGGATTGCTATTTCAGTAACCTCGGCCCTTTCCAGCCATTCGTACGACGGAGTAATCGTAACTCTCACAAAATTACAAGGATTGACACCTGCAAAAGACGAGCCTCTCGTTTTCCTTGCAGAATTCAATCAGCCGTTCTTAGATTCAATGACTACTTCGAATTTCCAGGATCTTCAAAACATGGTACAGAAGTGGGACAATCTTCTATGGGTCACCTCAACCGATATCTGCGAATCGTCGTATCCCTTTTCCAGCGTCAAGAATGGCCTTCTCCGCTCTCTGCGATCGGAATCGATCACTCGGCGATTCATCTCCCTTTCACTAGAAGACCTGATGGCAGATATCAACAGTGCGATTCAACACATTGTCACTGTCTTCGACGCCGCTTTCCATCTACGTGGGCCTGAACTCGAATATGTGGTTCGCGATGGACACATCAGCACTGGTCGGTTGATTGAAGAAGGTCCGCTCAATGCAGATCTTCGATCAGGTGTCAGTCCTACGACGATCCAGGAAAGCTGGCTGCCAGGTCCCCCTTTGAAGTTCGTCGTAGGAACTCCTGGTTCACTAGACACTCTCGAGTTTGTGGAAGATGCTGAAGTCGCAAAAGAGTTGGGACCCGAAGAAGTCGAAATTGAAGCTAAATCGTGGGGTCTAGCTTTCCGTGACGTCTTCATTGCCCTAGGACGGCTTGAAGAAGACGACTTTGGTTCGGACTGCGCCGGCATTGTCACCCGTGTAGGCTCAGAATGCACGACCGTAAAGCCTGGAGATCGAGTCTGCATGGCTGCGATGGGTTGTCTAAGAATGTATCCCAGAACGCATGAGTGGGCTATTGTCAAAATTCCTGACTCGCTCTCGTTCGAAGAAGCTACCTCGATTATCGGTCCAGGCTCTACGGCGTACTATTCCCTGATAGATATTGCACGGCTACAAAAGGGTGACAAGATACTTATCCACGCCGCATCGGGCGCAACAGGTCAGGTTGCTGTCATGATAGCCCAGATGGTGGGGGCAGAGGTGTTCGCGACTGTGGGATATGACCAAAAGAAGCAGCTTCTCATTGATGAATATGGGATTCCGGCCGACCATATCTTTTACAGTAGGAACACCTCTTTTGCTAAAGGCATCATGCGCATAACTAACGGATATGGCGTTGACGTGGTGCTAAATTCGATTGCTGGTGATGGTTTGCGCGCCTCGTGGGAATGCGTCGCCCCATATGGAAGGTTCATTGAGCTAGGGAAGGCAGATATCAAAGCAAACTCTGCTTTGCCAATGTCCTGCTTTGCGAAGAACGTCACTTTCTCCGCCGTTGATCTCCACCACATCGGATGCCATCGCTTCGACATCTCCCGAAGACTGCTGAACACCGCTATGGACCTGACTGCCAATGGAAGAATTCATTGTCCAAAGCCGTTGCACATATACCCCGTCTCTCAAATCGAGGATGCATTCCGATATCTCCAAAGCGGGAAGAACACTGGTCGCATCGTGATCAACGCCGCGGCGGGCGACCGAGTCACCAAGCGACTTCTCAAACACCGTCACTGGACATTCGACCAAAATGCATCGTACGTCGTCGCCGGTGGCCTAGGTGGTATAGGCCGAGCTCTCATCAAGTGGATGGCTGAAAAGGGTGCTAAGAACATCATTGTCCCGTCAAGATCTGGTCCATCCTCCCAAGCGGCCGCCGAGATTGTACAGGAGTTGAAGACACAAGGCGTGAACGTTATTGCACCAAAATGCGACGCCTCTTCCATTTCTTCTCTTTCGGAAGTCCTCGATGAGTGCACTAGAACAATGCCACCAATCCGAGGATGTATCAACGCAGCCATGGTACTCCAGGATTCCATCTTCGAGAATATGACGCATGCACAATGGGAACTAACCGTTCAAACTAAAGTGCAGTCATCGTGGAATCTCCACACGCTTCTGCCACATAGTCTCGACTTCTTCGTACAGCTCGCATCGCTGGCTGGTATCTACGGCACCGTTGGACAATCAAACTATGCCGCAGGGTGCACATTTCAGGATGCCCTGGCCCGCTATAGGATCATGCATGGACAGAAAGCCCTATCAATCGACCTCGGATGGATGTACTCAATTGGAATTGTCGCAGAGACGGAGGAGTATCAGAAGAACCGAGCTGTCCAGGCAGACATGGGTCAAATCGAGAACGCCGAATTCTTTTCTTTGATGGACATGTACTGCGACCCGAGTCGTCCCCTATCTGACCCTGAGAAGAGCCAGCTTTTGGTGGGAGCCCTCACTCCGGCTGACCTGCTGGCTCAGAACCTCGAGCCTGCTGAAGTTCTATTGCGCCCGCTGTTTGGTAGCTTCTCACAAGCTCGTGGGACTATGCAAGGGTCTAGATCGGCAAACTCGGTCAACGTTGCAGCGTTATTCCGCCAGGCTGAGTCGACCGAAGAACGAGCGAAGGTGGTAGTTGACGCACTAGCTCTGAAGCTCGCGCGTGCGCTGTCCATGCCGGCAGAAGATGTTAATGCCGACAAACCCCTGCCAGCATTTGGTGTTGACTCCCTTGTTGCAGTAGAGCTGAGGAACTGGATCGGAAAGGAGTTTGAGGCCGATGTAGCGGTATTCGATCTTATGGGTGGCACGACTATTAAGGCTATTGGGAAACTGGTGGCGAAGAAGACGACAATTAATTAGAGCAACTAGATAATAAGAAATGATGGTACTAGGAGTAATTGGCGTCATGTGTGGGCGGAAGTTTCGAGACTGTCGTTGTAGTTCAAGTCAGCTTCCTAAATCTGATATTGCATTCGCAATAGTCTCTGATTCCTATTCCTCTAGTATACATAGAGCCTTCGGTTGCTCATCAATTCAAAGTTTATATTTTCTTATTCTCCGTTCAACACTCATCATCCTCTTCCTCCTCCTCCACCATCATACCCATCATGCCCATCATACCCATCATACCCATCATACCCATCATGCCCATCATACCCATCATACCCATCATGCCCATCATACCCATCATACCCATCATGCCCATCATACCCATCATGCCCATCATACCCATCATGCCCATCATACCCATCCTCCCCCATCTCCATAAATCTTCTCTTCCTCCCAGTCGTGGGAACTATCTTCGCAGTAGCTTTACCTCTGATTCTAGACTTTGAATGGGTTGGTGGTGCTTTGCTTGGTTCCTTTTCCCGTCCTCTCTGGGACTAACGTGCTCGCTGTCGACGACGACCAGGAGCCCTTGGAAGATGCGGCGAGAAGGAGAAACGTCCCCATTTTGCCAACAATAATGGTTGATGGCCTGCTGTCAAATTAATCGTATGTATGATGGAGCTTCACAATCCCACAATCTTACGGTCCCTTGAGTTCGTGATGTTTAAGACAGTTGTTTGCAGACTCTAGCAATTAGTATTTGCTATTATGATCGCGGGATTAATAGTAATAGCCAACAGCAATGTTTATTAAAGTTAAGAGTTTATAACTAAAGTCAATACTGATTGCAGAATAAAATAGTCCAATACTAAAAAAGAAGAGCAGACTTAGACTAATAGAAAAGTATTGCTAACGGTTAAAATGTAGCTAAATTGATAGTAGTAGTTAGTATTAGTATTGTAGTCAGTAGCAAGTAATTAATAGCAGATAAACCCAACTATATTGCAATTGTTAATAAGCTTTTATATATTCAAGTTATTTGCAGCGAAGAGAGTTTGTAGAGTAGATAGGTTATTGGGCGCTTTTGTCCTATGAAAGTTTAAACTAGGATTAGAAACATTTTCAAACACACACATGCGTAAAATTAGCAGTAACGTGATTAGCAGGGAAAGCTAGGCTTATAACTATAAGGCAATGGTAAGAATAGAATGCAGGACAATAATAATAATAGTTCTACACAGAGCCTCTACAGATCTCTATAGGACTGAATCCAAGCTACGACCGCTTGATGTGACATATAATCTAACAACTTTCTCAGATGTGCAGTGCTCGAGACCCAGGTTTACGACACGGCTGACGCATTTGCACTGCCAAGCACTATATAGAGTTTTGTGCGGGCGCTTCGCATATGGCCCATTTCTTATCCTCTCGTGGGCATAGTATGACGTCTAGGTCATTGTCGGGCATGATAATAGCTGAACCTTTCGAGGACAAGCTGTCTGTACGAATGACTGGCCACTTCCCGTCTCCAGCTGGTACAATGTCGAAGCGTAGAATTAGGAGGGCGGCAAGACTCAAAATCTCCTTGATAGCGAAGTGCCGACCAGGGCATAAGTGTAGACCGCCACCAAAGCCCCGGAAGGCACCACGGCTAATAGATTTGGAATCGAAGTTATAACCATCCCCGTCCGAGATCGACTTTGTGAAGCGCTTGTAATCGAATTGATTAACATCAGAACCCCATACGGACGGGTCGAAATGCTGCACGGTAGCGGGCATCATAACCATGCTGCCCTTCCTCAACAGGTGCGTGTTGTCCAGCTTGTAGTCTTCGAGAACTGCGCGTATTGATTGCGCTACTCCGTAGTGGCGCATAACCTCGTAAAATGTGGAATGGAGGGTCGGACACGAGGTCTTGATGGACTCAATGTCCAAATAGCACAAACCATTCTGCTCGTGAACCAAGGGGGCCAATTCGAGCCGGCAATCCTCGAGGGCTGCAGGGTCAGAAAAAATGTGATACAATAGCCAAAATGCAGTAGGGGCGCTGTTTGTAATGATACTAAAAGCACCCGCAACCTCCAGTTTTGCAATGTCTTGGACGTTTGTAATTTGATGTCGGATGATGTGGTTGTAGCGAGCCTTCATAAAGTCGGACGCTTCTTCAGGGCAACCGAAACTAAAGTATCTGGTGAATGATCGCACCAGAACCTCTCGTGCTTGACGCGTTTTCCTAGTGGCGAAGGAGGGAATGAACCTCATAGCAAGTGTAGTCACTCCTGGTTCAAAGACACTGTTGCTGTTAGCTACATAGGGAGGTCATTTCAGGTTCACTCACTACCATGCTGCTTCAACGACAGGATCGTGGAACGGGTTTTGAGTTCCATATACGGCATCAGTAGTCCCATGAATAATGGTAGAACGCGTCCAGGCAGACAAACTGACTTGATAGGTCCTTGAAGTGTTAACCTTCAACCTATCGATCAGATCCACAAAGGTGGAAGCAGCTTGCCTGGCCAAAGCACTCAGAGAAGGACCGGGCGCCATAGTATGGTACATGGCTTTATTGAAACCCAAAAGAAAGCCGTCATCCGTCAACACATCTTTGGTCATAGTCTCGTTCGTGGCATTGCTCGTTCCAGCAATCTTGCCGATAGCCTGCCCCATGATGGGCCCAAAGCTGAGTACACGATGTTGTTTTTGGGCCGCAGTGATGAGTGAAAGCTTGTTCAAAACGTATATTCGTATCCCAGGAAGACGTAATGTGTGGGCTGGCAAGCCATATTTGTTCCTAGTATGCGTAAGCCAAAGATGGACTATGATCAAGATGCTGACTTGGACGACTAGCGCAAAAGCATGCTAACTTCATTCGAAGGTGGAATTGTGATTTGCAGCACAACATCTGAATAATGGGCCCAATGAACGGGATAGCATTCTCGGCAACCGGAGGCTCATCCGCTTTCTGTGTTAACCACTGGAGAAGGTGGAAAAGAACGAATACTGGAAAAATAATTTCTAAAACAACAGCTACCAACGTGATAAGCATTTTGGCGCTTCGATATGGCTGATGATGTTGGGTACTCAGTAGACAGCTAGTGACTTGTCCTAGCAACATCTGTTAAATACCTTGTCCAGGTATCGTGTCCACAACTGGCCCAGAGTAGCTGTGAGACAATTGATCGTGATAGAGGATCAAATACGACAGGACTTCCCATATTCCCATGTTCATAGGCCTCTAAGGGCATCAAAACATATGGCCAATTGGGAAAGCCCCGATGCATGCTGGAGGCACAGCTCACCGAGACGAACAGCCCAGACTGAGTCTGCGTGCTGCGGCACCCAGATTTCACGTAGTCCACTAAAATATATATCCTGGGCGCATGAGGGGCACTCGCCTGGATAATTGACCTATTGACAAGGAAAGGAGACATGGCTAAGAGCGGGCTTTGATATTGCTTATATCTAACTAAAATTGTTATTGTAAGCTTCTAATGGTGGAAAAGAACCATGTTACAGTGTTGATAAGGGATCTGACGAAAGGCGTGCTTTTGAGAAGTTGATGTTATTATCTATGGAGGAGAGCTACGAGCAAATACATACAGGAACTATGGTAGCGCTAGGCCTCACTGGGCGAGAGATTAGCACAAATAGGTTGGGGTAGAAACACTCAGCACCACAACCGTTAACAGGATCCGACCGAAGTACTGTGGGGCTTCATACTCCGCTCCTGTGCGTTATTTTCTATCGGCTCCAGCCATTGCGCCAGCCAATGTTTCACGGTAGGAATATTTATTGATACAAGAGTAAAAGGTAATAATCCTAGTCCCGAAAAGACACGGGGATAATTTACGAGGCCGGGAACGCATTCAGAGCAGCGAATGTGCCCTTCATTTGCAGCTGAAGTCTCCATCTTAGGCCGTGCTGTGATTTGGAGAATGCATGAATATGGCACAGCAACACAATCTTACCGGCACAATTGGAGTTGGCAACGCGTCCGCCAATCATATCTTTGTTGCCTTGATAGTAAAATGACTTTTTTCCTTACCCCACCACCTCAACGGTTGTGCACTAGAGAGCGCTTGGACGGGATTACTTTGTGGTCTCTCAAGACAAATTTTCATAGCTAAGTTTGCAAGCTCGGAGACAGTCTCCGCCTAAAGGTTACAGTCCACTCCACCCTACGGATCGACGCGGTCATTCTCTTTCCTTCCAACGCTTTCGCTCTTACTCTTCATGACAACGGCAGCGAAAATCAAGAAAATTCTCTCATGATGCGGCCTTTTGTGTCATACCCAGAGTGCTCACCGGAAGATGTTGACGGAAAAACCTATGATTACATTGTTGTTGGAGGTAAGATTAGACTCACTTTTCGGGAGGGTCCTTCTCTAACCGCGGAAACGCGAACATTCTAGGTGGAACGGCTGGTTGTGTTCTCGCTTCACGTCTGTCTGAGGACCCTAACGTTTCCGTTCTTCTGGTTGAAAGAGGCCATGTGAAGAATAATCTTGTTTCGCGAATGCCATTACTGAGTCAGAATATGTTTTGGACGAATACTTTGCAGGTCCAAAGCACAATCTGGTCGGAGCCAATACATGGTGCCCACGAGAGAAGCAATCGGCTTTGGGCAGTCAACGGCATTGGTGGTGCTTCTCGTCTCAATGCCATGCTCTGGACTCGAGGCAGCCCAGGAAACTATACGACGTGGAGCAATATGGGCTTAGAAGATTGGGCATGGGATAAGGTTGAGCCGTATTTTAGGAGGCTTGAGAATGTTACTGGGTCATCAGATAAGTCTCAGTCTGATGTGAGAGGTCGTGGTGGACCCATCGAGTTGCGCAAACCACCGTATCCGTTCAAGTGGCTAAAGTAGTAAGCCTCCTTCGAGCTTGGGACGAACGTGAAAACTAGACTGATATTTATCCCGCAGTCTTGAGAACGCGGCTAGAAACATTGGTCTTTCGATTTTGGACGATTGCAATGACCTAGGGGCCCCTTCATGCGGCTATTTTCCCCTCGAAACCGCCATTGACAAGAATGGCGAAAGGGTCTCGGCCTTGACGGCATATCTGAGCAAAACTGTTGCCCGAGAGAGGATTAAGCATTTGAGCGTGTGTACTGGCACAATTGCGTCACGCTTGCAAATAGCTGGTGATGAACAAATTGGGCGTACCGTCACTGGGGTCTATATTCGATCTTCCACTAGTCCAAAAATAGGCAAAGATTATCTCGTCAAAGCCCGAAGAGAGGTCGTTCTAACTTGCGGGGCCATGACTACCCCCCAGTTACTGCTTCTGAGTGGCATTGGGCCCAGTGGGGAAAACTCGACCGAATCGTGTCTCGGCATTCCCCTCATAAAAGAGCTGCCTGCCGTGGGAGCCGACTTTTCTGACCACTACGCCATCCCAATTATGCTCGAGCTGCCCAGGAAAGAGACACTACACTTTCTTGAGAGTGCAGTATGGGGTCTTTGGTATATACTTTTATGGATCTTCACAGGAAAAGGATTGGTGAGCTTCAGCTCGGCACCAACTGCTATCTTCCTCCATACAAACTCAATCGATGAGGCAACTATGCAAGTTGCAACACAACACACGCAGGACCCATCACATAATCATGAAGTTCCCAATATCGAAATTATGATTATACCTCTCAACTCACTTGAACGCGCCGTGCCAGGGCGCTCGCTATTTTCTATCTATCCCACTATACTGCAGCCTCGAGCGAAAGGTAAAGTTTCAAATCCACTCCTATAGAAGCGAATGACCAGTAATCACTAATGCTCCGTTACCAGGCCACCTTGAGATAACGAGCACAAATCCCCTTATTAATCCCAGAATAACGCATCCGATGTTCGGCCACAAGGACGATCTCAAAACGGCTCGGCTCGCCGTTCGCTTCTCTATGAGGTTGGCCGCCGAATTCCAAACGTTATATCCATTCTCAGCTCCCTTTGCATTTGCGCCGGGTAATGAACTGCAGTCTCTCAGTGAGTGGGAGAAGCTAGGCGAGGTCGAGCCATTACCCGTTGAAAAGAAGGTCATAGAGTCGCCACTGGCAAACAAGACATGGAAAGACGTTACTGACGAAGAGATTGATGACTACATGCGGAGGGTAGGCCACACTGCTCTTCACTTCTCGAGCACATGTCCTATGGGTACGGACGAGAAACATGGAGTCGTGGATCAGAGGCTTTTGGTCTTCGGCTTCGAAAATCTAAGGATTGCAGATGCGAGTGTACTCCCCAAGATCACAAGCGCACATACGATGGCTCCTGTTCTGATGGTTGCTGAGAGGTGCGCGGATTTCATAAAGGGCACTTGGAACGGTTCACAGAATTAGTGCATTTTGCATCATAAACAAGTTCCATATGCTACATCTAAAGTTATTTCTCGGTTGCATTAAAGGCAGCTGCTCTCCTTTCTCTAGATCGCTTCTTTACTTGATATCTTACACCCTACCCTATCACGGGTTATTGCACGCACACAATCAAGGCGGTTGCATTCCAAGGTTACAGGAGTTCGACCATAGCCCATAACCTATACCTTGCGCTCCTATACCGAATTTTTGTCTCAAATGAGAAGGAGGCAAAGGTAGAGTTGCCTAGCGATAGTTCAGTTTAATGAGCGAGGTGAAAGCTAGAGGTTCACAATAACTACAATGGAATCGATCCATCGCCCTGGCGAGATAATTGGGTGTCACTCGGACTCCGAACGATTTTTTCATATGCACACGCATGCAGTAACAATTTCAGTTGTCGGGGCTGATGTACATAACGTTTCCATGCCACTTCCGACAGAACGGTCTTAACGCCCGTTAATATACCGTCCTGGCGATAATTCTAGAAGTCCTGTTTCATTCTAGCTCCAAGGTTACTGCGCTCGGCATTTTAACCTCACCATGTGATATAATTCTGCTCATGTTAGCGCCCTTGCTCCTCCTTCTCATATTGTCAGATTTTGTCACCTTTGACGGCTGCCCATCTAGGTAGTCCTAATCCTTACCTTGGACTTGAAGTCAACCCAATAATTATTTTGTTTGACAATATGACTCTGGATCGACAGGCAACAATACAGGAAATGTTTCCGGGTGTAGACTTATGTCTAGTGCCCGCTGGCGCTGCACCAGACGGCCGGCCGCCAAATTTTGTGGACCCACCATCCTTGCAGCCAACTGTGATCGCTATCACGACCGTTATGCTGGCGTTAGCTTTTTTGGTCCTGGCTGGACGGTTGTTTGTCAACAGGAAATCTCTTAAGCTACCAGACTGTGCGTTTGCTTTCCATGTTCCTTCTAATTTCCTTTAGGCATTGCAACTGACAAATCTCTAGGGATGATGGTTGTGGGGTTCATATTCGACGCTGGCGTCATGGGAACCCAGCTTGCGTGTATGTTATAAACTCTCTTATTTCTGTACACGTTGCCTAAAAATCAGTTCCCTAGTATCCAGTCGATATCGCCATATCTGGGATACTCCAATCTGCCACCTAATGGGCGATTATATGAAGGTTAGTCCAACTTCTGTCCCGTACGGACGATATTAGCACAGTTGAGAATTAAACTAATACTTACCTTCTTTAGATGACCTTTATTGTCGATATTATGACAGGGCCGGCTTTATTTTTCCCCAAAGCTGCCATTTTCCTGTTCTATATCCAAATATTTTCCACCGTCAAAACCGTCAAAATTGCCTCTATCGTGGGCATATTCATGGCATTCATGGCGTACTTCCCAGCATCCTTGGTCCTCTCGTACTATAATGCTCCACACCTGGGCCAGTCATGGGATGAGCTTGTAACCAACGGCATGACACACAAGGGGATTCCAGGCGGCATCACGATTGGGGTTGCATCGGTCATAGTTGATATCTACATATTTGTATTGCCACTACCTACATTGGCCGGGCTGAAAATGCCACTAGCGAAACACATTCAGGTAATATCACTTTTCGCTACTGCTTTCCTGTAAGTACTAACATCCAACGACACCGCATTCGCTTTTTGCGCTATTTTTTGACTTCAAGATCTAGGGGGGTTGCTGCAAGTGTAGTATGCGTGGCATATCGTATCAAGCTTCTCTGGCTTACCGACGCTACATGGCAAGCAGGCGTTGTGGCAATTCCCATGTGAGTATCCTAAGTTGGTTTACACTGGTTGTAACATGAGCCCTGAAAGCTGACCCTCGTTGAATAGCATTATCGAGAACAATGTGGCCATTATTGTTGGTTCATTACCAGCTTTTGCGAGTTTTATGCGCAAATATATCGCCGAATCATCTATCTACAAGTCTCTTCGGTCTATGCTGTTCAGTTCCAGTCTTGACTCTAAAGATGACCGACAGCAGGAAAACAGTATGGAAACTTTTGGCGCCTCAAGAAAGAAGAGACAAAAGCTCTCTTACTATGAATTATACGACAGAACTACCCTCAAGTCGCACATTACGGTGCCGGGTGAGACCCATATGGCGGCAGAAAATAGGTATCAGAATGGAATCGTACGCACGGTAGGATTTGCGCAACAGGAACACACGACTAGGTCAGTAGACAAAATGGTCTGATGAATACACTTCGTATTCAAAGCAGTCCTTATGATTGGGGTCTTAAGTCTGTGGTCAATTAGGCCTGTAAAAGTGGGCATCGCCACAATCACTTTAGCAGATTTTTGAATGAGAGGCCAAAGCTGGGATTTGAGTTTTTCCAACACGACACAGTTGAAACAAATTAGATGGGTCAGACCTTATCCTGTTCCTTATGGCCATTTGATCTTTCGTCGACCAGATCCCGTTATTCAGGGCTTTAATGCGACTTCGGGAGGCAAATCTACAACGAACTGTGAAATTCTTGCAACTCAGTGCCTTCAAAGTTTGCAAGGTTTTTAGAAGACATGTGTGAGTGAATTTTTAATCCATACACTTCTTACCCTTTATGGAGAATCGTCCGGCGCAGTGCCACACTTCTGGGTAAATTATATATTGCAGGAATAGCTAGCATGGCTGCATGGTCATCTATTCCTGTTGTTACGAGTGTGGCCTGTCGCTATTGGTCCTTGGCACATATGCATGAGTAGTTGAGCGACGAATAAAGGTTATGGAAAGCCTACTATATGTTGTATCATTGACTTCACGCAAATAGTACTGGTTGCATTGCGGCCTACAAGATCGAAAAGACATCACAAGGCTCTGGATACAGGATGATAGCTACTTCAACTACTGTTGGCGCGTGTGTAAGTGCTCAAGAAGAGTAGCGGGCGGCTTACAAGAGAGACATGTCGCTGACGAAACAATTTCAGTGCCTGGCGCTGTCCTCCCTCCTAGGAAATAAGACATCCTTCCCAACCAACCCGTCCTACATCTCAACCCTAGCTTCCTACTTTTCACTTCAAGAATCAACTATTCATCCCCAATGTATTGTCTCCCCGGAGACAGCAAACGACGTCTCACTGGCGGTTAAAATTCTTACAGACCTCTATGTGGATCTCAAGGACGATGCGAAAAAGGAATGCCAATTCGCCATCCGGTCCGGTGGGCATACCGCCTGGGCGGGCGCGGCCAATATTGGAGGCGGTGTAACCCTCGACCTAAGAAAGCTGAACTCGGTCCAAGTGAATTCAGCTAAGTCGACCGTGTCACTCGGCGCAGGCGGTTCATGGGACTTGGTCTACTCCAAGTTGGACCCCATGAATCTTAGTGTCAATGGCGGCCGCACGGCTGGTGTGGGCGTTGGAGGATTGAGTATTGGAGGCGGTATTTCTTATTTCGGGACTCGTTATGGCTGGACAGCAGATACTATCGTCAACTTTGAGGTGGTGCTGACAGATGGGGCTATCGTTAGCGCCAACGCGAACAAAAATTCGGATCTTCTATGGGCCCTACGGGGCGGCAGCAACAACTTCGGCGTTGTCACCCGCATTGATATGCAAACTTTTGAGCAAGAACCGTTTTTCGGTGGTTTTGCGTACCATCTGCCAGATGTTTGGGTCGATGAAGTCCATGAGTTTGTTAGGATCAACGACCCAGCGACATACGACGAATTCGCACACCTGACGTTGACCTGGGGATTCTCCGCTACTGCTGGCCTTGTTGTTGCAAACCAGCTAGAATATACCAAGCCTATGGAGGATCCTCCTATTTTTGCGAAGATAAGGAGCCTACCTGTATTGTTTGGTACATATGGTATCTCCAATGCTACGCAACTTTCTAAAGACTTGAGGGATCAGGCGGCGAGTGGCCAACGGTTAGTGTTCAAAATCCTCTTTGTGTTCTGTGTTTCCTTGTGCATTTCTGACCGTGTTTAATCCAGGATTTTCTGGAATACACTTACCTTTGTGTGTACTGAGGCCGCCATCAACACCACATTCTTCCGTTTCAATGAGAGCCTCTCAACTATAGCAGGAGTTTCAGGAATTGTCTCGTCGCTCACTCTGGAGCCCCTTCCACCAGCACTTTATGCGCGTCACCAGGCCTCTAACGCCCTTGGCTTCGATCATAGAGAGAACCTGAACCAGTCGCTGGTCATCGCCTTGTTGAGCATCAGCTACACATCCGCGAATGATGACCAGATCGTCGAGACGTATGGTCGCTCACTCATGGACGCAATTAACCAAGACATGAAGAAGTTGAAGGCATTTGATCCATACTTGTACTTGAACTATGCAGCGCGGTACCAGGATCCTCTATCCAGTTATACAGAGGCCAACTTGCGCCGTTTGCGTGAGATTGCAGCTAAGTGGGACCCACGCGGGACTTTCCAATACCAAGTTCCAGGCGGGTTCAAGCTCTTTACTCACTGAATCTTCTGCAGCTTTATTATTTGTACAAGGGCTAGTACTTTAATTCTGCGGAGTTTAAGCTTGTTGAACTGAGGTTGAGACGCCACAAGGCTTGAATTGATGGGCAGCCATAGGCTCTATATATACACAACTTTAGCCCTGGTAGCCCAAAGCATTGACCATCTAGAACAATCAAATTCTAACAAATCTCCCCTGAATCTTGATAATATAGTAATTTGAGGTAGTGGAGAGTATAGCGTTGGTGAGGGCTAAGATTAATCGTACGTTCGGTACCGAGAAATACGGTGCATGGACCCTACCTAGGTAGTTTTTACCCGCTGTCTGCCTGGGGCGGATTCCACAGTTGTATAAATTAGTATAATAGCTTGCACGCTCCTGTTTTCCCCATCTACTAAACAACAACCTTTCTACCTCGTTTAAATGCAACCATGGCCGATCTGAAAGGTACAATTATCGTGACCGGGGCAAACGGAGGTCTCGGCAGCGCCACCATTTCCCAAATCGTTTCATCGCCGCAGCTGAACGCATCTTACCACGGAGTGTATACGGTCCGTAATGCCGCCACTGCACACTCTCTCGATGCTGCCCTTGTCGATCGAGGTTCACTTCGCAGCTCGCAGCGGGGCAAGAGCGCCTCTTCACATTCTCACGAGAAGATCTCGCTCGACTTATCGCGACTCAGCAACGTCCGGAAGGTGGCGGCCAAAATCAACGAGCGCGTCGCTGCTGGTATAATCCCTCGTATCCACGCTATCGTCCTCAATGCCGGCTATGAGGAGTTTGAGAAGCAGACGTGGACTGAAGATGGGTTGGACACGACTTTCGCAATCAACTATCTAGGCCATTGGCTCCTTACGGTATTGTTGCTGCAGAGTATGGATCGTGAGGTAGGGCGAGTACTCTGGATCGGTAGCTGGTCTCACAAGTGAGTCTACTCGAGAGCTTCCAAACACCAATGTCTTGTGATGATAATAAGCTGACATATCGCTACTTGTCAGCCCGCATGACCCGCGTAACTCGTGGAACGGATCTTTCAAAGAGGCTAGATACAACACCATCTTCAACTCCGGAAGCATCGATCCTATTGCCAAAGGCAGCTGGAGTTTAAGCAAGGATGATAAGACTGGATGGGCTGCCGGATACAGACGGTATGGCGCATCCAAGCTGTGCGGCGTAACCACTATGTGAGTCCACTCTCTTCCATCGATTTGGTCTTTACGACTATCTGACCTTTCTGTATACAGCTCGGAGCTTCAACGTCGTCTCGATCAGGACTCAATTCTCAAAAACATTTCAGTCCTTGGAATCGATCCTGGATTAGTTAATACCGGTATAGTTCGCCAAAGCGGGAGCTGGTTCTTGCGCGTATTTTTGTGGCAGTTCTTGTTGCCAGCCATAGCAGCTATTCTGGTCTACTTCTTTCCAAATGGGCCCCTTCGTCCGGCTCGGAAATCAGCGAGTGATATCGTTGCCGCTGCGCTGAGGAATGGTCCTCCACCACTCAGCGCAAGACCAAAGTGTCTGTACCTTAATGGTTCAGAGCTGGGTGCTCGAAATCCAGAAGCTAAGGACCCCGCCAAAGGGGCCATGTTGTGGAGAGATACGCTACGCTATACGCAGTTAGAGGATAGAGAAACATGTCTTGAGAACTGGCGCTAGAATTTCAAATAGTGATATACTTCTGGCTATTGCAGTGCGATCTAGCGTTGAACTATCATAGGTTATAGTTTGCTTATGTTCGTCCTCAACTTTGTGAAAATTGGTGTATTGTAGCTCCTCGTTGCCACCACTGATGAAGTTGGATAAATATGAAGTTTTTTTATTTTACTTGAGATGGAAGAGGTCTATATATACCGTAGGGCAGACGGCGTTTGCTATATAAGACAGCAGTTGCTTGGTTGTCTTATAGCACAGCGATGACGACCATCACCGCCAGTGCGTAGCATGCGACACAGACCGTATTCACGCCCTCACCACCCACCTAATTGCGGCCATTCCATCCTTGAGCCTAACATTAGTCTATTTAGTCAATAATTTAACTGGAGCCTAAGTCTCGCCTTACTGCAGGCAGTATTCAGGTTTCTGCTACGACTTCACTGGAGATCGCAAAGAGGTCAGATTAGCCAAAGAGCAGAACATAGATAACAGTTTCTTGACCGATGCTCAGACTAAGAAGGTTTTCTCGTCTAGTGTCTAGAAACAACATATAGCTACTATCAAGGACCAGAACATGTAATGCAACAAATCATCTATCAAAAGGTAAACTAACTGTCTGCTTAGATGGACAAAAAAACACGTAAGAGGTTGCCTCCAGCAACAAATAAACGAGTGTATATTTTAAATTTCAAAGCGACGTACACAGCCTTCAACCTTCCACAGCTTCATACTATCAATCTACCCCTAACAACTCTACTGGACTGTTTTCTCCACACCCTCACTCCAAATTAACTGTCACTATATCAGCACAATCCTCCCACCTTCCATAGCAAGCCCTCTGCAACAATTCCTCCAGATTCTCGCCTTTCACGCTATCCCGACGATCCTCCTCCCCAAACCCTTCGAAGTCACTCCTCTTCCTCCAGCGGTTTTCCAACGGCTCCCCTGACTCAACATATCTATCCGCGCCCATACAGCTATTCCCGCCTTGAAGGTCGGTACCCTCCGACCACATCCCTCCAACAGATTCGCAGACTTCTTTCGTGAAGGTGTAGCTCCCTTTCGGTGTTAAGCGAACATCTCGGCTTTCCCTGTTCCTGCCCCCCGCCTCACGCTTCAAGATGGCGTTTTGGCTCATCTTTTCAGCTGCCAACCTCTTAGCTTCAAACGGCGCCTCTGAATTCATCGAGTAATAAAGCCTTCGGCCATTGCCAGACTAGTGTGTATTGCCTTTTATCAAAGCAGAGTCTTTGTCATTAAGAAAGAAAGCCATCTGTATTCTTGGCGATATATAAAGCATCACTATGTACCAACATGCGTTCCCTCCACGCTGCGCGCGTAATTGTCAGATACAAAGAAACACCCATTAAACGAAGGTCACGGAATAACACAAATATAATCCTTATAAGACCTAGTAGATCTTTTTAGGACTTAACTAGTCTTTTTACGCGATGTGTACAATTAAATGCAAATTCTCAAGTCTAAATACTGCAATACAAACATGCTATGCGAGATAATCAGGTAACATAAGGTTCTCACATCACGCGTGATCGTGTTAATGTATTAAGTAATAAGATGTGTAACGCATTTTGCCAAGATGCATTGTAATGTCTACCTAGATATCCAATATTAAATAAACCAATTTAGCCCCTCCCGTTGTCTCTATGAGTGCCGTTTCTCATATTTCTATCATTATGCATCCCCTAATCCGCCTACTTAGACTGGTTGAAGACGTGGAAATGTCCGCAGTGCTAGCAATTGTGCATAGCAACTATGAAGACACCAGCGCCGCACTTAGGCTGCGGGCACTCGCGCCTTAGACGCTCGATCTTGCCATCGATGTCAACCTTGTAGGACTTGAGGCCCGCGAGCTTCGTCTTCTTTTCTAGATGTTGCAGTGGAAGAGGGTGCGATCGTCCTTAAGCTGCTTGCTAGCAAAGATGAGACGCTGTTAGTCTGGGGGAATACCGTTTTGATGGAATAGCAGTCCGCATTGGGAAAGAGATCAAGGACAAAACCATTGTATTGGGATAGCAGCCCAAATGAAAACATCTGAGCCTAAGCCTGCCAGCGACTTCAGGCGCGTGGGTGCGATCCGGAGTCGCCTAATAGCAGTATTTCCTTACGTCCGTCCAATATCCCAAGCACTCCTCAACCTTCTGCAAACGCCCAGGTCGTCTAGAAGGGCAAATATAATTCTACGCACTCCTGGATCACGAAGAAGAGAAAGCATTGCCGAGGGTGGTATTTTGCCTACACCCGCCGAACGTACCGAGCACGCATGGGTCATTAGGAAGGGTAAGCCCGCCGCGAACTCTCTGCTTCTCCTGGAGAGCAAACATCGGGATGCGTTATGGGGTACCAGACGAGAGTGTTTCTGGGCTCCGCAGCTTTTTGAAGATGGTGACCGGGAGCGCCACGTCAACCTTGAGTGTATTGAAGGTGCTAGCCTAGGAGCGCCAGCTCGATCCAGGTTAAAGAATACAAGCAACTCTACCACGCTTACACGAGTTTGTCAAGGTAACGAATGTTGATTGCAGGGGGGTTTCAAGCATTCTTTTGCGAGAATATTGCGCAGAGGTGGAAATTAATTAGTTGTCTATTAAGGAAATTGTGAGGCTCAAATTCAGTGTTTGTGTTCAAGCTTTAGGAAGTGCCCCGCGTTTCGCGTATGACCCAAAAAAACGAGTTCCTCCCTTCACCTTATCGCTCAGATCCCAATAAGGTTCTTGGCAAGATTTGCTTTCGCAACTTGCAAGTAGTACAGGCAGACTAAACCTTATATCGTTTTAGGTAATAGCTTGGTCCAACAAGTTGTTCCACGCGTGTTAGGCAGCAAGTGCTACAGGCAACAGCTCCTATAAATCCTAGTCTCTCAAGCTCACGTCAAGCTCTACTAGATTGGGTCAATTCTAGGCCTCTAAGCGAAGTACTTGCTGTCTAATGTTCTTGAAATTCAAACTAAAAAGAGTAGAGCAATTGGCCCAATTTCTTACACACCGTAATATGCATTTTAATACAAATGCAGACTATAGCTTCTCTCTGATTGGCAGAATCTGTTGGGTGCGGAAATGGGGGGAATTCTTTGGCTGCACTTCACAAATGAACCACTTACATCTCTACAATGCTTTAAGATATTTAAATAATTTAAAAAGAGTTGAATTTGTCGGAAAAAACAGTACAGGTACAAGATATAAACGATCTAGTAAAGGCATGGCTGCAATGCTAATTCTTGATGTATGAGGGCGGCGCGAAACGCGAACGTTGAGGTGCCGCCAAGGAATTTCCCCGATTTCTGCATCCAACAGATCACCTGTCAGTCTGCCTTGTCATGCAAGCGCCTTTTTGCTACAGCCCAAGCTACTACCTTTTTATAAAAGCGTTCTATCCGCACGCATGATTTTCCCTAATATATAACATATAAGTTCCGTCTATTATATCCGTCGATTCGAGAAACTCTTTAAAAGAAATTGCATAACCGTTTAATTACAGTTTGAGATTTACAGTTCCCACCGGGAGGAGCTGTGCCTATAGGATGGATCCCGAGTACGGTCTTGAGGGTATAGAAAACGTCGAAAATGATAGCTCGTTCAGCCTACGCTTTGCCAGGACACCACTACGGCATGAACACACAGTTACGACTGCGCAGTCGAGCAACACCCTCAGAGATCCACAGCCAACGTCATTAGAAAGTTTAGAGAGCCAACACAAGCCATCAACAGCTCATTTGAAGAGACTACATTCAACTAGAGGACATGCGACGGTAAATGATGGGAACAGGTCACGTCACCCTCTCAGCAACAGAGTTAAAGGCTATCCAATGCTGGCAGCTCATATCGAGATGCGACCTTATAGCGCCATCTACTGCAGGTTCACTGCTTTAAACTCCCAGAACGTTCTTTATCTTCAAGCAGAGCTCACGATCCTGGAACAACGACTACAGGAACAACAGATTGCAGATAGCAACGATACTCGTGGAAGTAAGGCTAAATACGCAACTAGTTGGTACTGGCTAGATGGTTCTAAAGAGGATGGAGACACCAAGCAGCTGGACTTGGTTTTGAAAATTAGAGCGGTCTTAAAGGAGTATAGTAAGTCTGCTGTCTAGCCCGTAACGCGCACTCTATCCGTTACTTACACCAAGTAGACTAGGCCTTGATTCAGCAATCTACAATACTAAACTACCCTGATCCTGAGATTGAAGATATTCACTATCTCCGGAACATACTTCAGACCAGAGAGATGGGTCCTTCGGCGTTGATTGACATGGATGCGGTAGCCTGGGGGTCAGTGGCGGACCGGAAGTCCGCACTGCCGGACCTTGTGACATCTAGATTTAGACCTCCAAAGGATAGATTCACTATTTGGGCCACGAAGCAAGCGACATACCTTATCCTCCGCATTCGCCGTAATGTATTCGGTTCATTTAGTAGACTTCCCTGGAACGAGCCCCTGGAGGAGGGCGCAGTCTACTGGGCAGTGTATAGACTGACTGTCATTGTGGCTTCGCTAATACCGATATCATCTATTGCGGTACTATACTACGTCCGCTCAATGCCGGCTAGGCTTGCTATTATTGCTGCATTCAACGTGCTGGTCTCAATTTGTCTAATGGGTCTTGCCGACGCAAAGTAGGTTGAAGTCTTTGCTATCGCAGCTGCGTAAGTTACAAAGATACTTCTTGGTTGCAGAGAAGAGGTCCTAATATATACACTTAGATTTGCCGCGGTTCAAGTAGTCTTCGTCGCAACAGACAAAAATTGATACGGCCAAGGCATTAAGAGAAACATTGAGATGGTCTTTATGTATGTACCTATCGCGAACGCTTCAGTATAGCCAGCTAGCAGTCATCACTCTTCTGCGGTGTATTATTAATCCCGCTGTTGATAATCTTGAAGATATGTATGCTGCGCTACGAGTCAAGTCAGGCTGGGCATAATTGATAATTTCTTTGAAGATTCGTAGGTAGCAATCTTTTTGTACCTCTTTCTGCCATAAGCTGTTGGCTGCAGTCCGACATGTTACAGACTTAGCATCTATTGTTGTTCTCTGCTATGTCAGAGGCTAGATTCTTAGTGTCCTCGGAAGTCATCCTCATATTATGGAGTGGCGTATGGCCCATGCTGTGCGAGACACTCGACAAAATGCCTGTAAGTCCTTCGAGCACCGTCAAATCTGCACTGTTCTAATAAGAACAGCTAATAAGGCTGCAATGCTTACAACCTGAGCCTCGAAGTGAATGCAGCCTATGCGGCATTGGGAACATACTTTAAATGCATTGGCAAGACTCTGGCCGCTTCCCCTCTGTTGAAATCTGCGATATAAATAGTGTTCGGACCTTAAAATCGCAAACGAAGGAATGCTCAGGCTTACACGTTCCTCGTATTATACTTATTCACCTAACATGCACAATGGAAACTTGCCCTTTGTGACATCGTCGCTGTACCTAGAGTTAGCTTGATATCCTCACGAACGCAAAGTGGGGCTTATGATTGTACATGTGCGTCTAGAGCTGCCTCATGTGGTGCCCCCGCTGCTAGAGCTTCGCCCTATGTGTGGCGATATCTCTTCAGCTATCTATAGGGAGGCGTCCCGCCCAGTAGCCCATTGGGACTTACTATTGTCAGATTTTTCAGATTCGCCGATCCTCTGATATTATTGTTTTACGGGACGGATGCTCATGACCTATGTATGCCAAGATTGTTCTTCGCACGTTTGTGCTACGCAGCACCAGGTGCCAGCACAATTCGTGCGCGTTCAACTTCGAGCGATTAATAACTCTGTCCAACCGCGCCTAAAGTCTAAGCCTCATGTAATCCTCTTTAGGAAATTACGTAAAGTATCGTTAATTTAGGTACAAAATGCAATAAAAACTTTGGTTGTACAATGATTTGTATGAGAGAAAGGTTGAAGCATTTGCCTGTTTTAGTGCGCACGAATTGTGCCGGCACCTGGTGGCAGCTTAATTGGGATGACATAAGCCCAAGCATTCCTGATCCTCTTCGTGTGATCAAAACTAATTAATGTTTGGATAAACACAGCCGGTAAGATTTTGGCCAACCGGTAAAGCCTATTTTCCCATTAAGGATGCAGTATGAGTGGTGGAGGATGGCCTGATTTTTGGAGGACAATTGTCGCTCTGCGTAAACTGCCCCCGCAAACACCTTTGTGCGAGAAATTCATATCCAAATTTTCACAAGAGGTCTTGTGAGAAAGCAACATTGTCAGAATAGAGAATTCTATTTACTAAAATTTCGTGATTGTTAGTCCTCTGGCCGAGATTCACACAGTCGTATAAAAGGTTTCCCTTCCTTCTTTCTCAGAGTCTTTCTAATATATCTACCCATCACTTTCTGCAATGAAGATCCTTAAGGATCAGCGCAGGATCATTCAAAAGATCCAACACTCCCGGGCTGCAGCATGTGCGACCCTCTTGTACCCAGTGAATGAGTCGCAATGACATAGCCAAGAGTTCTATATCAGATGCTCCACAATACTCCAGTCGTTGGATCAGAAACCCAGTGAAGAGAATGGGGGCCTCTGAATGAAGGTAAGTGGAAACCAAGCATTGTAGAATATAAAAACTACTGTCGTTACTAATTTCTCTCTTGCCATCATCCTCTGCTAATTCGTCTTAAACCTTCGGCTCCTCACTCAGTCAATCAATCTTTCTACAGAGTTCTCCGTTCCCAACTCATAACAATGAAGTTCTTATTCGCCGTCCTTTCCACCCTTGTCGCTCTCGCAATAGCGGCCCCATCATCCGGAAACGCCGCGGTAGACCAGTTAGAGAAACGATGCCTTGGTGCTGGCGGTATGTCCTTTTCCTGAAATTGTATTACCAGTCTCTATCTATGAATGCCGCGGTCGGAATTTGGCAAACGCTGATGATATTGTACTTTGAACAGCTGTGACCAACGATTTTACCCAGTGCTGCAGTGGTATAGGTTATGCAGACAGAGGATGCGCATGCACGAGGTGCTTCTAGACATTCATATCTGGAACAAACTTGGATAGATGGTAATTATCCAGACTCCGACTACTGTATTGAACATGCATTGCGGGCAGAATAGCTGCATTATGGGCTTCACGGAGGTATGGGAAACAGTGAAACAGGCGGATCTCGCGCGAGTAATAATTTGTTGATCGTATCAATAACCCCGTTCGCTCGTTTGAAACTATGCGGCAAGATCAAGTGTTTTAGTCCTCGAGAAATGTGAATTTTGATTAACCGTTTCCTGGTACTTGAGCGGACCTGCACACAAGCAAATAAGCCTCGAATGTGACATCATTATTGCTTATTTAGCCGTCATAATATATCACAAATCCAGAACTCAGGCCAGCTCTATCGCGTAAGTTCTACTAGCCTTTCCGTCCTTTCAAACCGACTTACACATTCACAACTCCAATATATCGTTGCAGTGTCTCTCAATCGCCCAAAAGTCCTAACCTTCGCAGCTCGTTATGACATCAGCTTCACAGCGAACTACGACATCCGCTACTGTATTACCAGTATCTCATCACGAACGCACATCCAAATCATCGCCACTAACAACGATATCATCAAACTTGTCGAGCGCGCCAACGCTAATTGGAGCGCACAAGAGAGCCCGGTCACTAACAATGAAAATGAGAGGCTGAAAAGATAGCCAGGGAACGAGAAGGCGGCGCTTGGAGCTATGGCATCGTCTCCTGCTGTTGATACGCCAGAAAGGTTTTTTGCCGGAACATATATGACAGAGAGCAATAGAATGGCATATGGACCTCCCACACGTAGTCAGTTCTATCCTGTTTCTACGTGAGTCAACATACCTTGTCGCGACAATCGACAACAGACAGCATTCAAAATGTGCTAGTGTAAGATAATAGTGAAAATGAAGATGTTGATAATATTGATGATGTGTCCTACTCGGAGCCTCTGCGGATCTCTGTAGGACCAATTCTAAGCTATGACCATCTCACGTGACCTTATAATCCAACAGGTGGTGACGAAGTTCGGGCATTATTGTACATTCTAGCTTCTAGGAGCTTAATTTCCAGTTCTTCGTTGTGTTCAAGGGGTTGCGCGTCGAGAATAGAGCCTATGGGGCTTACGCAGATAAATTTGATAGCCATGGTGATGAGAGATGATGTAAGAAAGAGTGCGTTGAATGGATGGTACGAATTATAGAAATGAATATTCTAGTAGCTGCATGTACATTTGTCTACGCAGAGTTTCATCTCGAGTATAGTTGACAGCTTATCCAATCCACAGTTCCAACGACAGCTTGTGTCACGAGTGAAATGAGAGAGTAGGCATGCTACAACAGAGTTTATTGAAGAAAGAGAGGAAGCTGTAGAGATCTCTAAGGAAAGAGAGCTCCTATATATACGCTGAACGCCTATATAGACTAGCTGCAATAGAGCTAGCGTGTAGTACCAAGCTATTGGTACACGTGACAGCTTGCAATGAGCTTCTAGACTACGACAACTGCCCTAGGCGCCACCCAAGAAGTCTTCATGGCAGAACAAGTTCCTCGGCTTGAACTATAACGGACACAGTGGCGAAATCGACCAGTTTAATTCTATCTTGACATAATCGCGAAGCGGGAGTCTACTAAACAAGATAACAAATCTAGAGGCTCTCTCGGCAAAACCGCGAAGTCTGAACCTCTAGTAGCTTCATTAAATAAGACAACGCCATGGAAAACCATCTATCGATGAACAGGTGTGGGCACTTGTGTCATGACTAATTTAAGGGCTAGTATTAACTTCAAAGGGCCTAAGTTTCACAAGAACTTAGTTTTGCTTACAGCTCCATCGCCCCTAACGACAGTAAAAGCATCTTCAACCCCGCTAAACACCTCTGCCGGGTCAACTTAAAATCTAGAAAGTAATCTCTTACCTTTGAGGCAAAGCCTTTGTAAATAAAGCTCTGTCTTCTTATATAATATGTATCTGCCTTTTTCATAGCCTTCTACAAAGGAGTAAACTCTCTAAGCGCAACGCGGTTAGTATTATTAATACTCCTACAATTATTTTTCCACGACGAGGAAACAGCTGAAAGCTGGGAGGAACAAGTCTATACCATGTGAAACAGAATTCTACTAATCTAGCTGCCCATCAATATTCCAAATAATTAAGGCTAGAATTCTACCGTTTGCGTCTTCTACGAGCACTCAATTTATCAAGTATTCTTAATTTCAGCATGTCCTCGGCTGTAAGAGATAGAAGGGCAATGTTGTTCATACCAGGCAATCGCATCTGGCTGCTGCGCTAAAGAGAGCCGCCTCTATGCGGGTGACAATAGACTCTTGAAGGCCTCACAACTAATACCTCTGCTGCAAATGTATCTTTCCTTGCCAGTGTCGTGTGCCCTCTTTTTCGCTTTCCAATTCGCAGATCGTCTTGCTTTCTAATTTGGCAGAGGTGCCTCCATTGTAACGTGTATGCTAGCAGCGGGATTGGAGGAATCAGACACAGTCGGCACCGGGAGGAGAGCTGGGAGGAAATGGATTTGTTCAAAGCCAACTCGATCAGCTGCCGTATCAAAGTACTTCCGCTAACCAAATCCCATCCCGAATCTCTTAACGGCCGGGGCGAAGTGCTCTAGGTAATGAGATGCGACCAAAGATTTGGGCACAAGGCAGGTAAGAGCGCCTTCAGGCTCAACTAGTTCGTGACTAAGCAAACAATATCAGGGCGGTAGATCAGGCTCAGCTTGAGAGGTCAAATCGCGATCAAGTGGAGAGTGAATCGTGAGCTGAAGGGTGAGAATTTGAGAAAAGGGAGTAGGCATAACTGCAGAGCTTAACTCTGACGGAAGAGGCTGCAGAGGAGTTAATCTAATAGCCATAGTGTGATAGGAATGGTGGAGTATGACGAGGTAAAGATAGTGGTAACAAAACTCTATATATACATTATGCTGCCCCAACACTTTCACATACAACCATAGGATCATGAAAACAAGGCTTCCCATTCTCTCAGTCCTATACAAGCATAATAATAGCGGATTAATAGTTAAGTAGGCAACTATTAGCAAATATCTGCTGTTATATATTTTTAATATTTTCACTTAACCTCTTTCAATTCCTTATTTTGCTCTAACCGTACTATTATTTTTTTATCTTCTTTCCTTTCTGTTTTATACGTCTAACTTCTTTCCTGTCTTTTACTCTCTAAGTTAATTTTAACTTTAAATTTAACTTTAATGTAAGGCTTCACCGAACACTAATTTTCAAAGTTGCGGAAAGGTCAAGATTTATCGTTTTGTCGACTCTTTTTATCTCAATGTTCCCTTCCTAATCTCTCTACAACGTTATTTCTAGTCTGTAACTTTGTAGGCAGACATGCTAACGGCTACTATACGGATTGCAGCCGCAGGTTCTTCTAACGAAGAATTCTTTAGTAGTCTGCGTGGTAAGATTAGGGCGTTTAGTTAAGAGAACACGACAACTACTAGTAGTAGAGGGCAGCGCTTAAATCCCCTCCCTGCATACTTCGCAAATAAGGTAGCTAGCAAGGCCTTACAATACACTATTAGTCTACTAAGAGGGAGGTGACTGTGCTACTTGTTTAAGTCTCTTAGAGGTTTTTCTTTACGAGGTTTTACTTTAAGAGGGTACAAGGCATACTACTTAAACTAAAAGAGGGTAGTATGGAAGGAAGACAGTACAGGAGCAAGCTTTTATGAGGCATAACATACGTAAAGTATTCTTAAACTGGAGAAACGTTACAACAAAAACAACAAAAAAACAAAAATCCTTAAACAGGCTATCTTAGTAGGTGCTTCACTATAAACCTAAAGCTTAGCCCGTCTACATACCCCCTGGGAGGTTTCATATAGGACATTAAACACATCAATCAATCAATCAATCAATCAATCAATGTAAGGCCTATGGGCCTAGATAGGCTATGGTGAACAAGGCAGTGGCGAGGCGAGGTTATGTAACCCAGAATAAATATTCCCGGATCGCTGCGGGCTTTGCTTAGTAGCAATTCGTATATTAGCATTCCTTAATCTAATCGTTATCTATTGTCTAGTAACCCTATACCTTATATTTAATAACTTAACGTAATTCATTAGTAGGCTATCACTAACTTGAGATGAAACTTCTGCGTATAGAGACCGACTCCGAAAAAAGTCTTTGGTGGCAGGGCGCAGTAGATATGTTTGCTAGAGATCAGACCGTGTTATACTAGATATAGAAAGCGCGAAACTGTTGCTGCTAAGCCGGCGCGCGGCGTACAGATGATTATACCAGACTGTGCACAGAAGGAGACATCTAATTAACTTGGATAGTTCTTATGCTGTTTACATCAAAGATAAGCTTTCCTATCTAATACTAGAGTACAACAGCATAGGCCTGTTGAGCTCTCAACCTCACTAGAGATCTTTGAGTCCAGCACTTCGTTCACTGCTGTGGCTGGGCTGGAAACGAATCTTTAAACTGCCTCGCACCCTCCACATCCTTCACCCAGCCTGGCTTTCTAACAGTAAATGACTCGCCACCAGGAGTAAACTTTTCAAGCCCATTATCATCCATAATGCCGGCCTTGATGACGATAAGGTCCGGAAGCATCGCAGGCTCGGTCCACATGGTAGAGCTGCAAATTCCGCAAAATTTGCGAAGGACCGAGTTGCCGCTGCCGCCCTCCGCTTCATAAGTCGTGGGCTCGCCGGAGATAATTTTGAAACCAGACTTGGGCATAGCCCAATTTACACTGTACGTCGACCCAGTGGTCTTTTGGCAGCTGTTACAGTGGCATAATCCCTATAGAGCAGACTTAGTCGGTTTCTATTAGCAGCGCCGCATATTTGCTTACAACAATGGAAGGGTCCCCTTGGACTTCTATCTTGATAGCCCCACAGGAACAGCTTCCCTTGTGTGTGGTTGCCATATCGAGTTTGATAATTGTGTCTTAGTGTTCAAGTAACGATAGAGAAACCAGAGACTTCGTGAGGCAAGCTGAAAGAGATATGCACTTTTCAGGAGGTTGCAGCTCGGCCGACCAGTGCTAAGGGCTCAGCCGACCATCAGCGCTAATGCCGACCGTGCAAGAAAAAATCTTAGAACTAGAGTTGGTTGGCTTAGCTTGCGCTTGGTCAGCTTAACTCCTGCTTAGTTGCCTAAACTCCTACACCCTACAATTTAGGCTACTAGATACTGCGCCGTGGCGAAGAGCCCAACCAACAGAAATTCAGTGCCTCAGGTACCGGAATCCGATTGGATGGATTGGCTCATGAAATAAGGATAAGGAGGTGCAGGCTGCTGCAGCAGGAGGAGCCACCAACCGACGACTCCTTCACGAACATCCTGAAAATTGTATCATAGTATTAGCAAGCATGCGAGTCTATAGTACCACTCTTCTCTCATAGGAAAATACAAAGGATTGCCGTAGTTGGCACCACCAAACTTCTCTCTATTGATTCTATCTATGGTTTACTCTCTCATCTGTGTGTCAAGTCTCTAGTCATCAGAATGGCTGCGAGTCGAAACCAACCACCCTCTTATTCCACCGCAATACAAGTTATAGGTAACTATAAGTTATTATTAAAGCGTTGTTAATATATTCTAATAAGTATAGATTTTTTTCTATTGCTACTTTCTACTTCATACAACAGCAACAATAACGCTGCTTATAATAGCTAGCTAGGTCGCTGCGCCTTATACTATTCATATACAAAGTTACTCTCTATTTTGTTTAAACAAAAGGTTAATTAGGTGCAAAGGGTAATATTGCTAAAAGAAAATGCTATACTATGTCTGTACCTGGATAACATTCTATCTGCACGAGATAGAGACTAACCTTATACGGATAGAATGTAGAGCGTAGCAAGCTCTATAATTTACCTATGTATAGTTTTTTTTTATTTAGCAGATAAAGGTTGTGTAGCTTAGGGCGGGGGTGGGTAGTATGCAAATATCATTTACCTGTAAAAAGCCGCCTAAAAATAAAAAGGATTTGGTAAACTCTATACTCATAATAGTATCCCTCTAAATTAGGGCCTGTGCACCTCTACATTAGCAACTAATACCTCTGCGTAGGGTTGTGTCGTACCGCAGTGGGCACGGCATTAAAAAATACCGTCATCTTCCCAAGAAGAAGCACAGCATCGAATGTTATCAACCCTGAATGAGCGGCATAGCATTGAAGATGGTCATATATCACCCTAAATCTCTTACCCCATTTTCCTATCTTTATCCAGCTTTCAACCTATTAGTCAGTCCTTACTTGCATATCTGAATCACGTCGTTCTTTTTCCAAGCCAGCGGTCTGTATCTTCGTCCTCCTCCTACGGAATATCACTCTCGAAGCGGGATACAGCCTCAACCCTATGAGTTGTACCGGAATAACTAAGGCCCTGTGTTGATATTGAGGATTTTAATGTCAGTCGACCAACGCTCTGAACAGGGTGATGAGAGCAAGGTGTCGAAAGAGGTTCGGGAGGTGGACAACAACAACAACAACTCACACATTCTATACATACAGCCAACTAACTATGCACCGAGTACCTGTATCTCTAAATTTGATAAACGCAATACTGAACTGTCTCTCTACTCAGCCGTTCCGCTTTCCTGTAATTCGTAATGGTTAACTTGCACTCCCCATTCCGCCGTCTCTTCTCCTACCCCCCATTCCATTTCTTTTCCTCAATACACACATCCTCCAACCCGTCATAGGTTTAACCTGGGTGCCAGATTCACTTAGATTTTTTCCACAGCAGCAGCCCATTTGCTATATCTCCTTAACTTCGATCCCCAGCGATACATGACATAAGGTATAGGAACCGCAAGCGCACTAATGATTCCAAGAATAGTCAACGTCCAATGAGTCCCGAGATTCTCATACATTGGAATCCCCACCACGGTCATTCCGCCCGCTGCGAGGTATCGAACTATCGCAACAGATGCCAAGGCTGACGCTGCATAGTCTTCATAGCTATCGATGATATACATGTATGCTGACATGAATATACAGATATTGCTGAACCCGACCAGTACGGAGGCTGATAGTGGTGACCAAATAGAAATGGAAGGCTGCAACACGATGTTAGCACAAATGAGCTATCATCTCCTAGAACCGGAAAACTCACATAGTCCGTCCAGCCCATCCAGAACAACCCAATTGGCAGCGCTGGAGCTCCAATCATGGCGAAGAACAATCTTGATTCTCGGGCCAAAGCTTTTCCAGACCCATCGTCACCATCGCGTTTGAGTTGCTTGGCAGTACTGCGATAGATAAATGGGACGAGAAGTGTCGACAAGCTCACACCGACAAAGAGACCAATGAAACAAACGTTGGATAATCCTTCATTGATGCCGTAAGTTCTCGCAAAAATATATGTGTATCTATAGGAAATAGTTAGCATACACGAATGGGTTCATCATTAGGAACAGATTTCATACCCGTCAAGAAACGTGAATAAAATGATGTATACGATAGTAAGATAAAGTGTAAAGGCGAGGACGATCGGCTCGATGCACAGGATAAAGGGTCGCAAGAAATTCTTCCTGAGAATAGGACCTAAAGAGGACCCGTGGGCGGATTCGATAGCGGTCTTGAAGTTCTGATTTCCGGTGATTTTTCGCAGGTGTTTGGCTCTGTAGTATAGAATTCGGGGTCCAAAAGTCTCTCTTTTGCAAATAACAATGAGCAGAAAGGTTGCGCCGACTAACAGCAGAGCAATCCAATCAGCCCAATGCCAGTTGATACGTCGCTCGTAGCCAATATAGCCAGAAATGACTGGACCTGATCAGAGTATAACAGTTAGTCAAGTTTTTTAGGCGTCAGACGGAAGAGCGCAGAGTACAAACCAAATACGGGACCTCCGAATGCAGGAACTGCAAACAGTGGGAAGGCAAAAGTCTTTTCGAGAGGGCTGAAAAGATCTCCCACCGTGCCACCCGCAACAGTGAGAGGAGCGCTCGCCGAAATCCCAGCCAGGAATCGAAAGGCCAACTGAGCGCCGATATTTGGAGCAAGTGCAGTACCAAGAATCCAAGCCCCATAGATAATCAAAGAGCCTAGATAGACTGGGAATCTTCCCACGAGTTCTGAAAGTGGACTGAGCAACAGAGCGCCCAGGCCGAGCCCGATTAGAAAGATGCCAGTGGCCAGGGATTCAACAACTTCAGACACGCCGAAATCTTGCGCAGCTCGAGTCAAGACAGCACTATCGATAGATGATACAAGTGTTGCTATGAGAGCAATCACACAGACCAGCACCGTGGAGAGGATGCGACGAATGCTAGACCATGTTTTGGGGTTGAATGGATCATCCGGAGTGGTCCACCCCACTTCATAGTACTGTTCCCCGTTATGATCTTTCCTCGATTTGATACCAGGAATCCTCAAGAAAGGATCGTCGTTGCTTGACTTACCGGGTAAAAGACCGCCTTCCATTACTCCTCCCAGTTCTGCCGTACAAAGGATGGAAGGCGTGCTGGTAGCGGGATGTTCCTCATCCGAAACTGAGATGTGCTGGATTTGCTCCTCGGCATGGCGCCTTATAGCTTTGTACTGCAGGAAGAATGCCATATCGGATGGTAAAAGAGTATTGTTTTTGCTCAATTGGAGGAAGATGAAATTGAGCACTGTGGCACTAGGTACTTGCGCATGTGGGATCAGAAAATATAAAGCATTCCTGCGAAAGTGGATTTGTCATTATCTGCGGATGTATCGGATCCACAGGCAGCAGTTTGCAATTTCCTTATCTCCCGCTTATTCTGGAAGCCTAGAGGTAGCGTAGATCAACATTTTGAAACGGAAACGGAAATAGCGATCTCTCAGCATTATCTGAGGACGCCTCTGCTCCCCACTG
Organism: Herpotrichia juniperi; assembly: GCA_014905255.1. Classification (NCBI taxonomy): domain Eukaryota; kingdom Fungi; phylum Ascomycota; class Dothideomycetes; order Pleosporales; family Melanommataceae; genus Herpotrichia; species Herpotrichia juniperi. The sequence goes on along the minus strand of BLYF01000003.1, from coordinate 66,898 downwards.
TTACCCGGTAATAACGCTAAAAGATTTGCAAGCAGAAATTTTCATCGCTTCATAAAGAACCAGATTGGATCGATGCGCGCACGGGGACTGTGCCCTCATCGATGAGGCAGACGCTTAAGCTCGCTCCACTACAGTCCTTCCCTGTACAAGTCGTTAGCGCTAATACTCTACAACCACCCGCTCGAACGACCTCATTTACTCAACAACCACCTTTTGATGCTCGGAAATCACTAGAAATGGCTCCAAGTACGCACAATCTTCACCCAAAGCGTGAAGAGCGAGTTAATATCATCCGCTGGCATGCGTAGGGCCTCGCATAGGCGGAGGTTTCAGCTCAGTTAGGTGGACGCCAATAGACTATGATTTCTTCCTACATCAATTCAACCCACCTCACGCCTACCAAATACAAGCCTCCCCCACCAGCTGCCAATGATACCAAGCTCAATCGACTGATAATGCACGGGACGCTCTGCGCTGAGAGCCATCGAGAGGGTTCGCAAGTGATTGCTGCTAAGCTTGGAATCATCGTTGGGAAACAAGCCCTCAGAACAGCCTTTCGATCTCGAGGCTACCGAAGCGTGCAGGCTAAAAAGAAGCTCCCCACTATCGTGAAACAACATGAGGATTGGCTACTCTGGGCCAACGTTAGGTTCCGCTAGTCACAGGATAATTAGATTCATCGGTATGTGTAGCGAGAGGTTTCTACTCACAAAATCGAAGATGTAGCGAGTCTCCTAAACTCGCGCTTGTTAGGCTCCTCCACAAAAAGCTGGGTGTAGGAACGATGGGGCGGCCATCATTCTGCACTCCATCGGGGCAAAATGTGGTTTTGATACTTTTAACTAGTTTACAAGATGAACAGCTATGCTATTATCTTCCAGATTAGGCTGTGCTCCTAGAGTAAGATTGTGACACTGCTTTACCACCTAGATTAGGTAACAGGACAGCATACGCTATATACATGTTACAGAATTTGATTAATTGAAATTATGAAATATGTTTAGTACACGTAGCTACCGCAAACGTTAAAGCATATACTTGTTCTTATGTCTCTAGCCTTCTACACAATATCTAAAACTGCCTCTACTCCTTTCCTAGGGCGTAATATTTTTTTCGCATCTGAAGAAAGATCGTTATTCTGATCACCACCTATGAAGCGGCTCCAATCGGTGTTTGACCACTGAGCTAGTCCTATCCGACAAAACTCCATCACCTTATCGTTTCCAGTATTTACTAAGCTGCATCTCTCTGTAGGATAAAGGATGAGACAATAAGTTGACGAACCTGATCTGGCTAGAGCAAGACACATCACGCGTCCATCCTGCCAAGTGCCTCGGTCACTGTAGTAAGTGGCTGATCCGTTAGAGGCATCGGTTGGGTCCACGATCTTGTCGCTACAGCAACATCAGCGTCAGACCATGATAACCACCATTAGGACTACTTCGGTACTCACAATTCGGTGCGACTACCATATTTCGCGTAGGCAGTTCGCATCCACCCTCGCACCGTCAGTCGGCCTTCGACCTCACTGATGCCCTTGTTACGTATATCTTTCCCAACTATCTCTAGTAGAGGTTGCATATCCGACCTTTCAACCCTCTCCCATTTTATGCGACGGTTTACAGTAGCCCACGACCAAGACGGGGCCACAACGGCTCTTTGATAAGGACCCCGAGGCCTGGGAGCTAAGATGACATTCTTGGGCGACCACATAGTCATGGCAGAGTCTGGATCACCGAAGATCCGTTTGTCGGTTCCAATTATTCGTCTCTCTACATGCCACATCAATTGTTGATGCAAATGGTCTTCCCATAAACCCGCTACATAGGGTAAGTTGGCTGCATCTTGCATGGAACGCGCAAGACCATAGACGGCGGCGAGTCTGTCGGACTCGTGTGTAAGAAGCCTACTGCTGTAATTTTCGATCAGCGCTTCCCAAGAGTCGTGCAAAGATACATCGCCAAAACGCTCAAATCCTCCGCAAATTTCATTCAGCAATCCCCTCTTAAAGGCTCGCGCATATCTTCGGGCCGGGCTCCATCTCTCTGACCCATGGCCTGGTATGTATCCACCGGGTACAAATTCAGCAGCATCCATATGCAGACATTCCCAGTAGATGCCGTTGTCACAAAAGGATAAGAGACGTGTAGATAGAACTTCCTCTTGCATAACCCATCCACGACTGTCCAGTGGTCCTCTTGGACGAAAGGAGTCCTCATATCCCGTAAGCTGGGGCCCCTTCTGTAGTGCATAGCATCTGAAGTTGCGTATGCTGTCGGGTAGCTGTTCAGATCCCAGGTCAAAATGAAATGTTCCTATCCTACACGGACGATTTCGACGACCATCATATTGCTGAAAGCAGCCTGAATCGCCGCTAGTAGAGGACACAGCTGCAACGGTAAGTGTCGCATTCTTATACACTTGTCCCATCAATTCAGCCTCCTTCTCCCAATCTCCTAGGTTGTCCTGCACGATACAAAGCGAATCGATCCAAAGGTAACCAATTCCCAGAGCTCTTGTTACAAAAACCGCGTCCTGAAAAGTTTTTGGCATACTCTTGAGAGTAATTTCCGATTTCTTTTGGTTGATGTCCCGCATCGTCGTGGTCAATATCGTCGACCCACCCCAACGATGGCTCAAAGATACGTAGTCACCCACTTGACCTCGACTCTCGTGCAAGAACGGCTGTTGCGATCCATCCGGAGGTCCTACATCAAGCACCCGGGAAGGTAGGATCGGTCGCTCCCCTTGGAACATGCTACAATCTTTGTGCTCTCTGCGACAAAGACGTAACCAGTATCGAGACAAGCTTATTCTTGTTCGGGAACCTGTCTGTTTGTCCTCAAGCTCCTCGACCTTGTCCAGAGTGTCGGCAAGCTCTTCTATTCCCATTCAGCGCTATTTAAGCCAAGATGAGAACATTCGGGCGTACCTGGTAGAGCAGTAATCAGTATCTCTACTGCGGGATACTTGATGACCTTCATCATTTCATCCCTGTTCAAAGCCGGGGGCGTCCGAATGCCGTCTTGGACTGTTATTTCGATTGCCGTGAAGCAAAGACCCTCGATATCTGTATCCTCCCACAGACGTGTGGGGCTGATCTTAAGCATTGCCCATACGCTTGCATTTGTATTTTCATTTAAATAAGTAGAACTTCTTTCTGAACGGCTAAGTTCCAGAAGCAACGCATCAAACATGAGTAGGCAAAGATGACAAGAGTCGGAGGACCGGCCTAGGGCACGAAACGACTGGTGCAATAAGACCTTCTGAAATCCTTTGCTCTTGAGAACTTTTTGACATGGCTTACAGATCCTATCAGACAAATTGGAAGTTGGATTGCAATATTTCACTTTCCTGCTAGTATCTCTGGCACCTTCGGTCTTTTTTCATTAATCATGATACCTAGGCACAATCTAATAAAGAGATGGTCTTACAAATGACTTGACTGTAGTTGCATCTTGATCTCCGCCTTTTGCTGCCTCCCATTTCTGCAGTTGCCCTTGGTGCATTAAATCCACTATCCTATGGATATTGTCTAGTGGGTGCGACTCCATTTGATAAGGCGAAATCTGGGAATAGAGATAAATTAGGTTTACGTATTTCAAAGTAGGCAAGAGATGGGTTGCTGAGCTTGTAAACACCCGAGGTTTTCTTTCAAGGTAATAGAAGAAGGCAACACTATGTTGATCGTCTTATGGTCTGCTTCATAAGTTTCGCCACAACACATGCAGTCTCAAGATCGAATGTGCAGTCTATTCCAACGATAATTTCGAATTTTCATGCTGATAGAGATTAGGCAGAAGCAAACTGACAGCCGATACGGATGGCGCCATTCCTGAAATACTTCACCGGACACGCAAGGCTGGACAAGGCTGATTTCCGGTCAATTTCTTGACCACTCATAGACGAAGACGAACGCCTGGAGTCAAATTGGGCAGCAATCGGCAATCTTCACGAACCCTGGAAATACTGAAGATAGATCGCTCAAAGGAACATAAGTTGAATAGGGAGCTCTACAATCTCGGCTCGCCTTGTTAGCATATTTCTGCAATTATTCGAAGAACGAAATACAATCAATATGGGCAAGTTAAAATCTCCGTCTCGTACAATGAAGGATTTTTTTGGCTGATACAGTCGATTTAGACTCATTGGATGCAGTTGATCCGTCTGCCATTTTGCAGTCTGACTGGAACGAGCTATCAGGCATCATTGAGAAATCACCACCAGATGAAGCTGAAAAAGAAGACCAGCAAGAAACTGATTTTTCTTTTGGCGAGAAGAGCGAGATCAAAAGTCTGTATGCGACGAACAAATCAGCATGTGACTGTTGCATTAACTGGGATGAGGAGAAGCCGTACCGAGAGGACGCGGAGACTGCAAGGAAGGCGAAAGCAGAGCGAGAGAAGTATGCGATTGTTCATAAGAAGATGGCCCATGGAGGTGGGAATGGGTGGAAAACATTTTCAATCGATGTGAATAGCCCAGCTGTCCGGAAGCGATTATCGACGGTCTTTGCAGACTATCCTGCGGCGGACATTGCCGCTCTTGACTTGTCGTTCAAACCTCCCTTCGTCCCATTCGTGCATCGATGGGAAAAATTCCTCCAAATTCAGAACGAGGAGAAGGATGACATCGCTCTATCTCATCTCAAGCTTCTGCAACAGCTTCTAGATTCAGAGTTGGAGGAGTCATTTCGAGCAATGGAGCACCTGAAGCGCACCGGGTTCATTACTTTCACCAATGCAATCTTGGCATTCGTGCCGGGTGAAACCATCGTATATACTGTGGAAGGCTCTATATCTGCTGGAATACTTCGCCAAATTAACTTGAGGAAGTCTCCCTATAATGATAGCAAGTACTATGTGCTGAAGGTTGATGTTGTGGACTGGAATGGTCAAACAACCGGCGTCAAGAGCGATACTTGGTTTTTGGACGAGTATGAAGGTAACAAGCGGCTCACAGAGCTTGAAGCCTCTCCATTGAAGGCGCATTCAGATCCCGAGAAGATCAAATTGCGTCTGATCGAAAGGGGAAGGCTATTCGAACAGCTGCGAGGACAACACTTCAAGACATACACAGGAAAGGCTACATACACAGAGACTACCGACAACCTGCTTTACGGACCACAAAAGAAAATGGCTACCAGGCCAGTATGTTCTTCCCTCCTATCTATATACGCAAATCCGGTTGACTCAGTGATTAGATATCTGAACGCATCATTGTTGATGCACATGCATACTACGAGCTCCAACGTATGCCACATCCGAGCCTAGCACCACTTGCATCGCTAGAAATGGCGTCAAACTCAGACCATCATCAGCCTATTGACCCTGACGTAGAAGGTGAATGGAAACCTTCACAAGAACTTCGGCCACTGACAGACGAGCAATGCCTTTTTGCCGTTCCTAGAGTAAGAGGCTTTACACTTGGTCGAAAAGAATGGTGTAAGTGCAAAAATAGCTTTTTATATGAAGTACGCTGAGGGTAAACACCAGGCGAATTCGATGCTGAAGGAATTGAGGAAATCAAATGGAGTGAAGACGCCTTTGCCAAGTTAGTGTTACCCGAAGGCGAAAAGGACGTGCTTTTGGCGTCCTTGACTCGGGAGGAATACGAGGAAAAAATGCAGCTTGACGACTTCATTCCTGACAAAGGTATGGCAATTTTTTCCTTACAGACGGGAGAAAATGTGCGCAGTCTTACTATTCAATAGGCAAAGGAGTCATACTGCTGCTCTGCGGCCCTCCAGGAGTTGGAAAGACTCTCACTGCTGAATCAGGTATGTCGAACCTCGTATGGCTGTACAGAATTTTAATTGATTCACAATCCAACAGTGGCTGAGCAAATTCAACGACCACTGTACCGACTAAGCGCCGGAGATCTGGGAACTTCAACATCAACGGTGGAAGAAGGGTTGAAACAGACATTGGATCGATGCGCGCACTGGAACTGTGTCCTCCTCGTCGATGAGGCGGATGTCTTCTTAGAAGCTCGCTCCACTGACAGCTTGCAGAGGAACGAGCTCGTCTCCAGTAAGTGGATTCACCAACGCGGTGACGCGCCATCATGGGAATGCACTAACAGGCAAAGTATTCCTTCGCCTCCTCGAGTACTATACCGGTGTCATGATCCTGACGACGAACCGAACAGCTAGCATCGACGAAGCCTTTGAGTCTCGCATTGATGTTACCCTGACATATAGCAGCCTTGGCGAAGCCGACCGAGGAAAAATTTGGAGAAATTTCCTCCAAGACCGAGTAAACTGTCAGAGTCATCTTGGCGACGATGATATTAACAAGCTTGCGCAAAGGCAGCTGAACGGAAGGCAGATCAAGAGTGCTGTCAAGATGGCTCATTTGCTAGCTACAAGAAAGCGAGAGCCTTTAGACATGCAACACTTTGAGACTGTTCTTGAAATCAGGGACAAAGCACAGTCTATATTACGGGGCCGAAGTTGAGAATTTAGAGAGCAAATACCATTCACGAAGATCCATACGGAGGCATGCGTAGAGGGGTTACTATTCTACAGACACAAATGAAGTTTATTGTATTCCCCTTATATGCGTCTCTACCTCTCTTCCCCGTCAGCTTCTATTGCATCTCATTTTGTAAAAACACCCATCGGTTACACATTTCTGCCGTACATCTTGTAGGTATGATGTTCCAATGACAGCTCGTAACGAGCTTCCAAACCACGATATTCTTATAGAAATTAGCGAGGGAGGGAAATTTATGATAAAATATCTCATTGAAAAGGAAGGATAACGTGATGAGGATTGCACCTGGGGAAAAGCAGAGAGTGTTAACAAAGGTCTTATTAGGCAATATTAGAGGACGAGAAGTAGCTAGAAAGTTTGTCTACTCAACGCAGATCTTCGTGTGTTAGGCTAATGCCAACTTACGAAAAATTGGAAAGGCATTTGATGTAAAACCATATCAATCATATAGCCTAGCGGTTACCATGTCGCGTTTCTGGTCCCATTTAGGATATAACCCCTCCTCGAAGTTGTAAATTCCAAGATCTTGTAAACCAAAATCGGCAGTTATAGGTACCTATCGTGCGAGCTGCTGTTACAACTGTAGTTTAGGTATGCTGTTAACTATATTTGAGATGAAAGTTCTGCGTAAGCAACTGTACACGCAACTGCCTGAAATTTTCATCTTGTCGGCATCGTTTGAGTGTCGCACTCCACCACTCTTAGAAACAACTCCTATGACCAAGAGTAGTATTGGGTGGATTATGGTTTGGAAGCGTTTTGCGAGCAATTCTCATACAGAAACAGGATATAACTGACCACTACCGGGTAGGAGATCCGCACACCCATGTGAAGCACTACCAACTCATGGCATAGATCCCATACCTTTCCACATTGTACGTACCCAATTCGAGAGACTTTATTGCAAAGGCCGACTACAGTCCTGGAAGAGAGACGATCAAAGAACTTTGTCATTGTCAAAATCCTATTTCTGCCCAAAGGAATACACGAGATGATTCTATCTCATGCCCAAAGAGTTTACCCAAACCACAGTTCCAACGACAGCTCGCAACGAGCTTCAAAACCACGAATGCCTTATGCCCAGATCCGTCCATGATTATCCCAAGTATAAGAGAAAAAACAGTGTGTATGACTCATTCCTAGATGAGGTAGAACTCAAGCTACGCAAGTATGTTGAGACGGTCACAATTGGAAGAAAAACATATAGAACTCATAAATTCGCAGACTATCCAGCTACATTCAAGGCTCAATGAGATGAAGGAAACTGGGGGCCTATACCTATGTAAAACCCTATCCCGCAGATATAAAAATAGCTCACCGCATTCAAAAAAACAAAATTTGCCAGTTTAACACCATCATAACATATCTACTAGTCGTTTCGTGCTGCACTCTTGGGCTTCAGTTTCAATCTCCAGCGTCCTCGGGATTTGGGGTTCAATACAGATGACTGTTGTTGAAGTCCAGAGGAGCTCGAAGCTGATGTCTGGTTTAATGGCATCTGCGAATTTGTGGTTGATGAGACACTCGAGGGTAATGCGTTCTGAGGCGCAAGCTGCAGAGTTGCCTGTAACTGATCCCACTGCGCTCGTTGCTCGTGTTCGGAAACCTGCGCAGCATTTTGTAACTCGATAGGAAGTTTAGCGATTCTGTCTTCCGCTTCGCCTCGACGGATGAGTTCGATATACCTCGCACTTGCTGCCGGTACGTTGGCTAAAAGCTCTGCAAGTAGGATGTCAGCAAACATTCAACAATCCGATCGTCTTACTTACGGAAATCATGAGAGCTCTTGTCGATGTCAATGGCGAAGAAATAAGCTTCTTCATCTATCTCATCGTCATCAACCAGGTAGCAATTGTATTTTGAGAACGCTTCCGTTCCAAAAAGAAACGTGTCACTCAAAATGACACTGGCAGGCGCACGCTTTAATACGTGGAAATCCAGAACGTGTGAATCATTGTCGCCTCCCTGTCCAAATTCCCAGCTTACGCCATGTATCATTCCTGATGTATACGCGGTAGAGTTGTCCGCAAACCTGAGCTTCGTTTTGTATTCTAACCCGGTGTTGATTGACAGGCCTCTGCTTAAAGCGTAATCTTCGTCCATGATCATGACTTTGGCACCAGAATCTGCAAGAGCTTCTTGTGGAACGCCGTTGATTAAACCTTGGAATTTTGGCGTAGAATCACTTAAGTACAGAAGATGGTGTTGGGTGATGCCCTTTAACATCCGTGTTTTTACGCGACGGACAAAGTTGGAAACTGCTGAGAAAGTCCTCGTCGCTTTAAGAAACGGCCTTCCAAGGATGAGATTATGCATGCAACTCGGCAAAAGATGAAAGATGAGAGGATACGATTGAACTTCATCCCCAAACTGAAAGGTTGTTGTTGCAGTTCCCACAGTCGAGACCATTTTACCACTTCCAATTGTGACTTCGATCTTTTGTTGGCGATCGATGGAGAGCCCTAATCTGAGAGCGTATTCCTCTCTCATGAAGTTGTATTTTGCGCAATAGTCGCCTAGAGCATTGGTGCGGTGAATTTGGGCGAGGTAGCTGGGGATTTCGAACACTTGGCTTCCCCTCATGTGATGAGAGCTAAAGCTGTTGTCGGGCTGGTATGGCGAGGGCTTTTGGAAGGCTCCGAGTTTGCGAGTTTTGTTGAGCACTTCGTCGTATTCCATAAGCTTAACCTCCATCTCCTCAATAATGACTCTTCGGTTTCGTTTCCCAGTCTCGTTAGCAGCGGCCGCGACATCAGCTTCCCTAGACCGCAAGCGTGCCGGATTCTCGTCGTGGTCATCCCAGTCTACTTCGTAAAGCTCCTTTTCGAGGCGTGTAAGCTCGTCTTGGAGATTAAGGAGGATACGGCTATGGAGGTATTGGAGGTAAGAGGGCGGGCGGAATAACCCAAAGTCTGCCTCAGAGGACTGAACATCTGCTAAGCGGGGGAAGCCGTTAGGTGTGTTCTCCAGTCTCCGTGTGTTGATTCCGGTCACGGGTGTGGGTGACACACCCCGTGAGATCGAACTTGACGGCGACTGTGATCTTGCGTTGCGATGACCCTCGCGCTTGTGTTTCTGGAGCTTTGCTGGAGTCTCGAAACGTAGCATGCAGCCGTGATACGTGCACGTGTAGGTGCTAGTGTCAGTGTTTACTAAGGCTAGCTTTTGATGATGCTCGATGGAGGACATTAGAGGAGGCATTAAGTGAGGTGGATACTGCAGGCCGCCCTAGATAGACACGTTAGTAGGTGTTCGCGCTGCAAAAAGTGCTTTTAGCTGGGGGGGTGTTGATATGGTGGTTGGTTAGGAAGTTGTTTGCCTAGGTATGGTTATCCCGAGTATGGAAATTGTGTTTGTGTAGGATGTATTGAGAGAGAAGATGGCGGAGGAAGTGGTTAATTTATCCTGATTCTGACTGGTATGATGAGGGCGCGCCGCCGTACATTGAGCTGATATTTGGAGAAGGCTGCAAGGCACGCGGTTAAGGCGGTATGGGCAGTGAACTTCAAGTAGGGGCCAAAAGGATGAAGCAGGATCGACGCTACCCTATTTTATCTGACAGATTTGGCTTTACAATCAAGCCGCTTGTCCCACGGAAAGTGGTGGTAATTTGCAACACACAGGCAATGGTCGTCTGCGCCGAGATGATCATCAGCCCGTATCCAACCGAGCGAGCGGAATGGGAAGTCGAGGAGCAGCAAAAAGAAGCGAGTCACGTTATAGGTCGAGTAGGGAGGGAGATTGTGTGCGCCAGGTCCAAAGCAGTGGCGATTGGTTGTGGATGACGATGATGCAAAGCTTGGGAGCGGAAATGATAGGAAGAAAGAACGCACACAACTCAGGGCAGACTTACATGACCATCTGGTAGAGGGTTCGCTCCAGAGGCAAAAATATTAGTAGCCGTTGGCTGCTGATATTCTAAAAGTTATTAGCAACAAAGCGAGCCTTGTGGACGTGAGGAATCCTACGAGCATAATCCGTCATTTGTCTCTAACTAGGCGAAGAGCGGCTGCACAACTGTGATAGCGATGGGACCACGCAAGGCCACACCGCAACGACGTAAGGTTGAGATTGTGTTGTCAAGCTTCCTCAAGCTTATAATGTGGCTTGTTTAATACGCCGAGTGCTGGTGAAGAGTTTCTCAGAGTGTAGGCGCGAAGAAAGAGAGGGAGTGAAGGAAGCTGAGGGTGACAACACCAGCATCGACTCGTCAACTCAGCTACGGAGCGGCAGCTTTTCCCACCGGTTTTTCTCAAGCCGCCATAGGCTACACTATGCAGGTGCAAGCCATGAAATGTCGAATCAACATCGAGATACGACTTGCCTACCCAGGTGGGGCTGTGCGAGTTACGTGCAGGAAGGCTGTGCACTTCGCCTTAATACCTACTCGATTTCCATAACATCATCCAACGAACGAGGGAGAAGAAGCAACAAATCTCGAACCACGTCGTGACCTCGTCATATTCACATCTCTCCCGATGCCATGACAATATCTCAGAGTCCACCAGACATCGAACTCGGACACTTGCGCGATGGCTACCCAGCCCTTTCCACCTGGGTGGCGCGGGACCCCGACAATGAGACCTTCGTATTTCGAAAGTTTGATCGCCTTGGAGCACGCAATATTTTGCACCTGCAAAGCCAGCTTATCGCCCTCGAAACCGAGATAGACGTACTGGACGAAGAGGCGAGACACAGTAATGATCTCGAGGCTCAGCAGTCATCAAGAAGATATGAGACGCTCATGAAGAATGCCAATGACGTGAATCGACCCGAGAAAAAGAGAGTTGAGAAGTTAGATGAGCTAAAGGGGTGTCTTAAGGAGTACCGTTCGTCCCAATCAACATAAAATGCTACTCGAAGATGTCAATTTACCAGTGCAGGCAGATGAGACGCTCATTTTGCAAAGCCAAATCGCAAACTTCAAGCAGCCCAGTGCTCGCGTGACTTCCACCTTCCGCGAGTATCTCGAAGGCAACACCTTCAAGGGAAAAGCACTACAAGCCATGCCCATAATCAGCGGGAGCGCGAAAAGCTTCCTGTCCGACGCAACCGACCTAATTGCGCTGCGGGTTCCCGACGATCAAGACTTTCTTTCCAAATTCTTGCAGAACCACTGGGCGTTCCAAAAGCGAGAAACTAAAGATCCCTTTGACCGGACAACCATCTACAAGAACCAGCACGTCGTACAGACCGTAGCAGCAATCAGCATGACTCTCGCAGCGATCCTGCTTATCAGCGCAATTATCAGTCTCCACTTCGTTACAAGTGCCAAGGCGAAACTTGGTCTGGTTGCGACGTATACGTTGCTTTTCGCGGTGAGTTTGGCGCTGATGACGAACGCAAAACGGGTCGAAGTGTTTGCTGCTACGGCAGCGTATGCGGCGGTCTTGGTTGTGTTTGTGTCTGGGGATTTGGGCGGATCGAGAGGGGAGCAGTGCCTGATATTGTTGGAGAATGGAATCTTTCAGACTGTTAGGTGTCCGGGCTGAAGGCTGCAGTCATTTGATCGTTTGAGGAACACCATAGTTTTATCGTATTGTTATGAAGTCCGTATTGCTAAGTTTATATCTCACTCTATTTGAAATTAGTCTGCGCGTTGTTTTATGTAGCATCAATATCGGAGGACTCTCGTTCATAAAAGAATTGTAGAGTCATGAGTTCTAAGATTTCGATGTAGAAAATTTGTTTGAAGTACCGACTTGCGGATGTTACTCCATGTTCTTGTTCTATTTTGTTGCCGAAATGTAACAGGCGGTATGATCTAGACCATCAATCATCTATCGAGCGCCGTGCCCAAATGCAGGTACAGAAAGCCTCCCATGAACCCCTTTAGTTCCTCACAATTGGATATCATTATTCATCATCCGCACCTCCTCCCCGGGCTTGAACGCAGGCAACCCAATATATGGACACCCGTCACACCTGAACGCATCACCCAATGCACAGTTTCCGCAGCTCCCCACTTTGCCTTGTACTGTGAAGTCCACCTCGTCCAGGTCGGCCGCATCCAGCTTCAGTGCCTTTAGTTGCTTGTCGGCAGTAGTGCGTTTAGCAGCGTCTTCGGCTTCGAGTTTCTCTTTCATGCCACAGGTGCAATCTTTGCAGGCGCGGCGGCGCTTGCCAGCTTTAGGGAGGCACTCTGGTGCTGTGATTGTTAGCTCAGTTATTGAGTAGTGGGAAATGAACGAGGAAGGACACATACGTTGGATGACGGGCCGCGCCATATCCTCCTCTGTGATCAGATCATCCTCGTCGACCAAATCATCATCATCGCCTGTCTCGATGAAGCCGTCTAGATCGTCGCTAAAGTCAACGAAGCCCACGCCGAATGGCTTCGTGGGAGCGGGTTCGGGCTCCTTCCGCTTTCCATTGAGGTTGAGAGTTACGGTGCCATTGCTGTTCAGAGGCACTGCGCCGTTGCCGTTGGTTGTGCCATTCGTCCCATTTGTGGTGCCATTTTTAGTCCCGTTTGTCTTCTTCCTCCCAAACTTCAACGGTATCGACACGCTCTCCAGCTCCTCAGGCTTCACCATACCCTCACACCCGTCCACCAGCCCTGCCAGTATTGCCTCTGTCTTCTCCTTATTACTCTCTTTCCCAAACGTCCCATCTTGACTCCTCAAGATCCCCCCAGCCTTTAAAGCACCAACGATCTTTGTCATAACATCTCTTCCTAGAAACTCGTGGGTCTCGCGTGATGCGCCGTCCGCTTCTGTAAGGAGAAGCACGACGTCATAGGTGGAAGCTGGAAGTTGTACGAGGTTGGCTGCTAGTCGATCTAGCATCTGCAGGTCGGTGGATGTGCGGTCGTGGATCTCGTACACCTTTGTGAGGACTTCAGGGTGTGCGGGGATGGAGGGAGGGGCGAGGAGGAGGGTGCGCGGGGCCATGGTGGGGTTGCTGCTGGGGAGCAGATGGTTATTTTCTGTGGAATTAGAGTTGGTATTGGATGTTGCACGGGCGAGGATCGAGCAAGGAAGAGATTCGTGGGTTAGTTAATAAGTGTGTGGTTTGTGAGTGACTCGGTTTGCTCAAGAACTTTTTCTAAGCAACCTCCGCCGGCCTCGGAGAAACGCGGCGTTGGGTGGAGTGATTACGCGATGAGTAATTGGGCAGACTATGACCATGATCAGGTGATGCGGAGTCCAGGTTGGAAGGTTGCGCCTTCCGAGAAAGGTCGCAACGGCCTGTGTGCGACCTTCACAAGACAACCACAATGCACCTCAACATGCACCGTCCAGTGTCCGTGTCAGAGTGTGCTGCAGAGAGAGACACGAGGGCTCTGCCGCTATCCCGTTTCGTTTTGACCCACATCGTTGACTTTAGCGTGGGAGCGGAAGTCTGGGGAAACGCCACTAGGGCCCCCTCAACAGGCCCGTGGGCAACAACATCAGCTGCTCTCGTACGCGGCATCGCGGTGCCATTGCGGTGTCAATTGCACAGCCCGTAGCTCAGCACAATGATCGGTCACTAGAGCGCAGTTCGTGAGAGATTGGGAGGAGCTTCACGCTGTTTGAGGAAGCCGGTAATGCCCAAATGACGTACATCCTGTGGCTTCAGGAACAAACAGCATGGATCCGACACATCAACAGCCTCAATTCGCCGTAGCAGCCGGAACTTTAAACCGAAGAGATTGGAGGCTTGCAACAAGGTCTCCCTCGAGGCTAGAAACAGACTTAATCGACATAAAGGAGGAGCTTGCAGCTTCCCCGCTCTTGATACCACTCGCGTGCTTGCTCAACCTCAACCCCGTTGCTTTGGCCTACATCTCACATACATTGACACCAACAGCACTCCTTCCCAAACAAACACACTGATTACTGGTTGCAGCCGCTCTCTTCGGATTGTGCACGTTTCTGCAAGGTACGCATATTCTTCCTGGTCATGGTGGCTCCATGGTGGCTTCACGCGGAAAGACGCCATCATTCGCCCAAGCTGCGGGTGGTCACGCGATAACATCTCACTGACCTTCCACCGAAGTTGTTCCTGACTACAACTACTCTCGGCACCCTCACCATTGCACTTTCATCTTCACATCACCCACCTCAATCCCTCAATCACATCAATCATCAGTGAGTCTCTCGTTTCTTTCCATCGTAGTTCCCATCTCGTCCGTCAATAGCTCCCTCGCAACAAGTAATGCCATCTGAGAGCTGTGTGTGACGATGCGAGCTCAATGTCTCAAAGGATCTCACCTGTCGTTGCGAATACGCTCAAAGTTCCTAGACTAACACCTGAGTAGTGACTCGATCCCACAAGTTCACTGACCGCGACCACGCCGGCCTCGTCGACGGCACCGCCGAAGCCGAGCAGCACCTTCCTCGTTACTTCGCCAAATCTGGCCATGCCGACACTGATCCCACCAAAACCAAGAAGAATGGCGGCGGAAAGGGCAACTGGTAAGCACTACTCTACTCTCCTCTTACCCCATCTCATATGTCCCACCCCTTCATTCCAAACCCATCCTATTACGTCAGGTCAACGTAGAGATCATACCACTGACCACTCAATGTCAACAGGGGCCTCCCAGGCGACGAAGTCGACGATACTACTTTCCGCATGGCGAACCCACGTCGTCGCAGCAACTCCAGCATCCACATTAGCAAGGACTTCAAGACCAAGTTCGAGACTATTGAGGCAGAGCCGGTCTTTGAAGAGGAGATCCATGGCCCTATGGGTGCCGATCTCGACAAGCAGAGCACCACATCTAGCTCTCACAGCTCCAAGAGCATCGAGGAGGAGGACGCCAGCCACAAATAGTGGCCGACCGGCCCGATAGGGAGGAAGGAGGTGGTTGTGTAACAACTCATCAAAGCGTGAGTAGATGGTAGCGAGCGTGGCTGACAAGTCTACGCTCGTTGTATCAGTCTACTGTCGGAAGTGGTGGACCAGATGAGATGAGGGAAACTGCTTTGATTTCCGGAAAACAGCTACTCCGTTGTGTATTATGTATTTTTGGGGGGATTAGGTCTACGACTGGGGCAGCTGGTGAAACAGCACCAACAAGTCGGGACGGCGTCTCGTCCGTCTTTATTTCCTACTTCATCTGAATAGTTATAGGTTCCTCTCAATCCGTGTAACGAATACCTATGACGAATGATGAATCAAGTATGAAATATATTGTGAATCGATCCTGCCAGGTGTTCCGCTCTTCTTTCACACAGTATGGTGAGCAGGCGCGCTACTAGCAAACTGATGAGCAGTTGTACTACTCCATAGTTTCGGCTCCAGGAAGCGTAAAGGTCTTTCTTAGATCGCACGAAACGTTCCCTCAAAAGCTAAGAATGGGGAGCAGAGTCGACCATTCGTCGAATCTTGCCCACTTCAAGATTATATCTGCCAACAGGGATCTATATGGGTCAAGCACATAGCTAAGCAGGTTGGCACTAACATTTACATGTAGAGTGCATCTATACCTCTGAAGAAGTCGAAAGAAGTCAGTTGTCGATGTGTGGGTAAGAATTGATCTTTGGGGAAGTAAATAGATAAAGGGAATTATTTAGCTCAAGGACTTCAAAGGGGATCATGACATATGACATTAATGCAAACGAACATTGATACACTACAAAGACAGTGAAGTTGAGGTGCACCATTGTTGATTTTGTGGATTCGCCTCCTTAAGTCCGCCGCCAAGTCCCGGATCCCTGTCGTTATTGTTTTCATCGAATCGAGAGCTCTTCGCTGGCAACCCGACACCGTCACCACAACTTTCGCGAGAGGAAGCAGTTCAATCCATCAGCGCGCCCTATCGCGCATCACCACTCGTGGTCTCTCCTTCTTTCATCACAATGTTCTCTCCCGAGGCCTCTGTGGCTTCCGCGCGCAGCTCTCTCCGCAACCCCCGTCGGCGCCAGCGCAAGGACTCAGATGGACTACAACAGCAGCCTCGAAGAAAGCGCAGCAAGCTATCCGGGAATACATTCCATTCGCCGACCGACGCGCCGACCAATGGAGACGCGAATGGAAATGGACATATTACGATGAATGGGCACGCGAGCCATGGCGATGCGAACGGCGCACTCGTGCCTATGGAGATTCCTATCCACGAGAAGAAGGCTGCGCCAAAGCGCGGAATCAAGGGCGATACGGCGCTGTATTTGGTGAGTCCGTTTGATGAGAGTTTGATATGTTTAGATACTGACAAGCTTGTTTTGGTACAGACTAGGAGCGAGAACTACCAAGTCAAGAAGCTACCTAGTTTCCCCACAGCCCTCTCTCGCGGTCCAGGTACGTCTCCCTTATTTACGGCTGAGGGTAAACACCAGCTGACCATAGCAGCACCTTTCCGAGCCACTGCTCTCACCTCTGCTGGCCTTGCACTCGCTCTGACCGTCGACCATGCCCTTCTATGGGACTACACCCCCGTATCCGGCATTTCCAAAGTCCTCACACTACCTCTCCCTTTTGGACTAAAGACTACCGACCCGCTACCACTTGGCGCAATCGTGCGCAACGGCCCAACAAACGAATTTGGAATCCTCGCAGTCGCGCCCTCGAACGGGAAGATCACATTCTGGGATAACGTGGAGAGCGCAGAAGCTCGGAGCCACTTTCCTCAGCGCCATCACGGAATCGATGGATCTCTGAAACTATACTCTGGAGAGACCATCACAGAGGTTGTGGATATCGAGCATGCGGGCTACATTCTGATCCTCAGCAGTGGCAGGCTCGCGCAGTTGACACTGAGGGACTCGCAGGGACGACCAAGCATTTCTACGTATGTTCTGAGTTCACCAAATGACTCGAACGGAAGCTTCTTTAGCTTTAAAGGGCTCCTTGGAGGTGCCATCCGCAAAACCATCGCTTCTGTGAAGGCCCACTCAGCAACAAAGGGTCAGATGGAGGTCATAACTGCGACGAAGAGCGGCCTCTTCCAACTGTGGGACTTGACTTGGTCTGGACAACAACAGATCTTCAAAAAGGAAATCGACGTGCACGCAGAGATCCTCGCCGCAGTTCAGCAGGGAACCGCACCTGAAACCCGGGGACAGCATGAAGCTCACATCTTGGATTTCACAATAATGGCAGAACAGAAGGTGCTAGGGACGGTTAGTCTTCTAGTGCTTGTGGCGCTTTCTGGTCGGAATCAATTAGACTACTCTCTGTTGGAGGTAGATCTGTCCAATAACGTGGGGACGGTCAGCAGAGTGATACCGATTCAGAACTTCCACCAAACACAGATAACAAAAGAACCATCCGCAACGCTACTACTTCCCCAGCCGGGGCACACGGCCTTCGTACAATTCCCTGGTGCAATCGTCGTTGCATCCCTCTCCAAACCGGAAGAAAGCCCAGAATCGCAACTACTCTCCGACTCCGGCAAACCGACCCTGCCGTTCCAGGATACACTGTACTTCAAAGACGATCTTCATGTTCAAGTCTCTGGGCATGCATTGGAACAAATCGTCAAGAAGGACAAATATGCCAGCGCTCTCATCTTCATCCAGGATCACGGCATCGTTCACATCACCGCACCACCCCCTGCAACGGAAGCCAACGATATCAAGAGACACAGGGTCACCGCGTTGAGCAAGCTAGAACAAGCTACTTTCTATAGCAGCATCCCTGGCAATATACTGGACTTCTCTATCAAGTCACGATACACCTTTGACCAAGCAGAAGTAGAGAGTGCGGCGATGAACATTAGCATTGCTATCATCTCATCATCAGTCGAGCAGTTTGAGAAGGTACCTTCTTCGATGGACGATCACCTTGGACAACGAGCCTCCGCTCTGCGTGCCCTCATAACACACCTTCGGACAGATTATCCTACCCTGTCTCTCAAGTTCACCTGGCGTTTGCTGTGGCATGCGGAAAAACTTGCCGCAGCTACCCAGCTGTGGAAATGGTACCAAGTGAAGCTTCACGACAAGGAAGCTAACCCAGACGCCTACCCCGAGTCGCTGCTCATGAGCGATATCGTCAAAGCCTTAGGCGATAAATACAAGACCAAAATTGCTCCGGAACTGGGGGAAACTGATCCAGTACGACAGTTCTTCATGAAGGATGTTACCCATCTCGAAGTTATGATTCCATGGGCTTGGCAATACCTGCGTCTATTCTACTTAAAAGACGAATCGAAAGCACGGCCTGCGACCATGCAGCGGCTCAGCGAAGGCAATGATGTGGTGCTTGTCTCACTAGAGACTGCGTTCAAGTTCCGACAAGACAATTGCGAGTATTATGGTTTGGATCCTGATACGATAGTCGATGGTATTCTCCAGCCAAATTGCGGCTACGATCTGTTACCGAGCTTCTGGACCTCAACACATAATATCGTCTCCTCAACTCGTAGTCTGATTGATGTGGGACGGATCCAAGCGATGGAGAGTTTCGAACAATTCTCTAATGAGGACCTGGCGAAGAAGATTGCTCAGGATAACCCTCGACTTGTCAAAATTGGCTGCCAGACTCATATTGAACGCTTCCAGTGGGCCCTCGACCAAACCGATGAGCAAAGGAAACAGACTGGAGCTGCCCTGAAGAAGGAGTTTGACGAGATTGTGCGTCCGGATCACATCTACAGCCTCGTAGGCATCGGCATGGCTAACGAGGGCATGAACCTCGCTGAATACTATCACGATATGCCTACTTTAGTTCACCTCATCTGGGACGAGACCACATTCCTAGAGGAAAGCAAGGCCAATACTCAGAGCAAGATGGAGCAAGCTGAAGCGATTGTTAAGCTTAACAGAATCAAGGAACGTATTCGCCGCTACTTCGAGACTTACGGAGATGCATGGGCTGAGGCATTCTATTCGCGATACATCAGCGAGAACCGAACTGGCCAGCTTTTGATGAAGGAAGACCTCAACCAACCGGCCCTAACCAAGTTCCTGCGTGCGGATAAGTCCCGTATGAGGCTCCAGTGGATCAATGAAGTGATAGGCGAGAAGGACTACAGTATGGCCGCGTACGCGCTCTCGAACGCCGCAATGAAGCAAGAAACAAACGCATGGTGCAACAAAGTTGAGCTTTCTATCGCAAAGCTAGCCCTGCTATGCAAAGACCAGGCGGAACCCGGCGCGCCCGAACAACCAGAGAAAGTGCGAGACCCGGCTAAGGAGAAGAGACAGGAAGATAAGCTTACGTTAATCAACTGGCGGCTTGAATATGCGAAAATCCAGGATAGAGTCTACGAACGCCTGCTCCCTACGATATCTGGAGCGCTGGATGATGAGAGCGCGGTGCAGTTGCTTATGGCTGAGTTTGGACAAGGACGTCTTATCGAGAGACCGGCGCATCAGCAACTCCTCCAGCGGGGTTTCGAGGAACTAGTTCACAACCGTGTACTAGAACCTGCGGTCCTAATCGACGTGCTCACTCTCATGACGTACGATGAATCGCAACCACCGGTTGAGATCACACAATCGAACGAGTTCGCCTTTGCGCTGAAAGTGCTAGCGTTGTCGTGGCATATAGTTCACAAGAACTCCCGTGCTGGACTGTGCAAGCTCATATGGAAACGGCTTTTGCTCAAAAATAACTGGGCTGAGATCAACGACACGAAGAATGTGTCCGACGCCCAACTTCAAGAGTTTTTGGCGCATACAGCGGCGGGCTGGACGTGGAAGGCCTTTATGAAGATGTGTGGTATGTTACCGTCACATTCATCTCCTTCCATCTCATACACTATTTTTGAACCATCGTCCATGACTGACATAACAACAGATGATAACCCCTTCAACAAAGTCGTCGCACCCCCCTCTTCCGTAGCTGAACTCCTCGGCGCTGGCGCCACGCATGGAGAACTATGTCTCCGCTTTCCCAATGAAGACCTCCGAGCGCCTATCATAGCGGATAATCTTGCTGACGATGTGATCCTGCAAGAGGCTATTTCGAAGAGTAGGCTAGAGGGCTGGTGGCCGGAGGCACAGAAGGCTGGAAAGTGGGCGTTTGAGGAGGAGAAGAATGGCAGGGCGGTGGGAAGAAATGAAGAAGAAGGTGAAGATGAAGGTGAAGATGAGGAGGAGAATCTGGAGGGGGGTGCGGTGCAAGCTGTAAGTGTTGCAGGTGGGGAGCGGGATGTAGACATGGTGGACTCGTGATGATGAGCCAGGTTGATCTTTCGGTCAAAGGCAACGAACAGTTTGATTCACTGGGGAGAAGGGATGCATTGCGGAGCACTGGGCATGGCACGGCGTTTTGCTACACATTACACAGACGGTGGACGTCTTCTTTAGTTTCGGTTTCTTTTGTTCATGGACGAGAAAAAGTCCATTCAAGCCTTTTAAGCTGGGTCTTCATGTATACGTAGATGTAGGGTTGGCGTTGGCGTCAGAGACGCTGGTATCGGAGTCTTTCGTTCTGCGAACTTAGCAGATAATTCTGAACTTGTTTTCTCGTTGATACGCTAGGATTTGGTACTGTGACAAAAAAATGTTGTTGTGTAGATTTACATTCGCATGGTAAGAAAACGTAACCCGAGAGCACACTATTCGACAGCGTCCTGCAACACGAAGCGAAGGACGATGGAAAAGACTACTTGTGTGGAATATTAGTTGGGGAGTCTTACCGTCGCCTAAGAGCTCACTACGTGGCAGCCATGGCTACCATTCTCTCTGCTCTCCAAGAAGATCATACGACATATTTCCCTCAAAATCGCCTTTACCCATCCACACGCCACGGTCCTACACCACGTCGCCTCGCGTCCGGCTATCTCCTGTCCTCCCATGCCCCCAGTCACTTCCATCTACACGTGCCAGCCAAACAGGCTGAGGACAGCGGAATTCGCAGTTTCGTTGGCTCTGGTACTCTCCTCGCGTGGGCCATTGGATGCATTGCGGTATATTGGGACGAATGGGCTGTTGCCACCTCAACGTTTTGGCTTGTCGTGGAATTTCTGGGCCTGTGAATGGTTGCCTTGTTGTGTGGGGAGATTAATGATTTTGGAGATTGGAGGATGGTTGTTCGGCGTGTGGTTGGTTTATTGGACTTTGTGGGCGAGTATTGCTGGGGCGTGTCTTGGGGAGGAACTGTATGGGTCGTTTTCTGCATGTATGTCGGAGATGGCGGAAGGACTTGGAGTGGAGGGCCGTGCTATGTGGACTCAATCCTAGATGGTATGAATGGTCGTTCTAGTTGTGCATGTACGGGCTTGTCTGGAGGGTTTTCACAGCCAACAAAACGTCCAATTTGACCGAGTCCGAAGTCCTACAGCGCTTGTTGTCCGATCTTAGCTTTTGTCCAACGCAGCAAGCTCCAGCAACCCTCCCATGTATCTCGGCTATCTGTGGCAGACTCAGGCCTGGAGGGTTGTGGGCTTCTCTATTCTGTGCCTGTTGCTGGTTTCTGTCTCTTTGGCTTTCTGCATGAAGCTAGCGATGAAAACTCATCACTTGGAACTCAGGGCACCTTGGCCTGGGGGCACTCATACTTTGGCAAATCTAGATCAAGCGTTTGCTCTTGGTCTGACATTGGCTTGTATACTTCAGTCTGGAGGTAAGATTGGGATTGAAATGCTGCGCGAATTATTTTGGGTTTTCTACTTAAGTTTTGAAGCAAGATTAGGATTGAGATGCTGCACGAATTGTTGGGGGATTTTCTCAAGGATGATGATGGGTACAAGGACTCACAGGCCGTGGGTATGACACCTATTTACAGCAAGAGCAGAACCTGTTGATCGCGCTGTCAGCATTTGGGATGGCCTTAGGTGGAGAACACAGTATACGCGAGCAATTCGTTGGTGCCTATTCAACCCAGCATTGTGAGATCTTGGACAACAGCAAAATGGCACTCTGAGAAGTGTATAGAACCGAAGGCATTTCCACATACTCATAGTTCACTTGCAGCATTCAAGACATGCGGTCAATATACTTGGTTGTTATATTAAAGTAGCTCGGTTCTTCCAAGTTGCTCCTCTGCCGCTGGGACATGCAAAGATGGAAAGCCGCATGAAGTTACGTCTCTTTTTGGCATAGAACATACTGCAACCTATCTCTACCGACAGACGCGTTCTTTCATCTGCCCGAACGTTGTCCTTTCGCGAACAAGACGGTGAACGGCTGTTAAAATAATGAAATGAGGAACCCGAGCTATGGTCAATATCCGTCCGCACATCATGCACTAAGGCCTCTGTGTGGCTAGGGCGCTGCGCTCGCGCTCGGGGAACTGATAGACTAAGCTTAGTTATCGTTAGCTGTCAACCTTAATCCCAGATTTTCGGCTACGGGTGGTTGCCCGAAGGAAAAAACAATACAGCAGATTGTTGCATTGCTTGTGGAAAGGGGGAGATAGAGGAGCCGGTGGCGAAAGAGAGCGAAGGTGCGACGGAGAGGTAGTATTGCTGCGGCGATGGGATGGGATACGATGCGCCACGACGGGGCACACGATGCTGTCCGATGTGCATGGGCTGAAACGGTCCAAACAGTGAATTGGGTGTCACGTGGGATTTCCGGGCGAGTTTCCGTGTCGGGGACTCCTTCCCAGTTCAGTCTGAGGCAGGTACGACGTGGACAGCACAGGCATGGCGCTGACTTGTCACAGTCGATGCAGCGAAACAGCATAGCAAGGTGGTTGCACACGCGTTGGGACGGCGTAATTGGATGGATGCATTCTGATCTTTAATAAGCTGCGTGAGGTTCTGAAATGCCGCTCGGCGCGCTGCGGTGAAGGCTAACGCTTGGTAGCACGGGCCGGCCTGGGGCCCTGGGCGGCCAAGGAGCTACTAACCCAGCCTGCGCAGCGCCCCTTCTTCCTAGAGCCCTCAACCTCACTCTCTCTCGATCGCGCTGTCTTTCCTCCTCTCACCTCCACATCAGTCATTCTTCCAGCGTCTCCTCACCGCGCAGCATCCTTCTTCGCTCCCAGCACACTGCGTCGCATGATCTAGCCGGCGCTGCATACCTCCCGACGCCCGCAGGAGACGGCTACGGCCTCTTCCCCATCGACACCCCCCGACTCCGACCTCGAAACGCACTCCCTCCGATCCCCATCCCGACACCGCGTTGTTTCGCACGATAGACGCAGCAATGGCTACCGGCAGCACGTCGAGCAACGTCGTGGGCGTCCACTACCGCGTCGGCAAGAAGATCGGCGAAGGCAGCTTCGGCGTCATCTTTGAGGGCACCAATCTGCTCAACCAGCAGCAGGTCGCTATCAAGTTCGAGCCGAGGAAGAGCGATGCTCCGCAACTGCGAGACGAGTATCGCACGTACAAGATCCTCGTGGGCTGCCGTAAGTCCAACACTCGTTCCTCTCAGCCCTATGTGCACAACCGAAATATCGAGCTCCATTCCTATGACAAGATCGAAGGCGGGCTCTCGCAAGGAGATGCCGGTATTCACTTCGTGCGTGGTCGCTGGGATTCGAAGCCGACTGGTAGGCTGGAGACCTACATCGCTGCAGCTCTCCTTTTCATCCAGTCTGCGGACTCTTCCCTTTGGCCGCGGCTCAACGCCTTTGCCTCGTCACGTCAATCCTTCTATCGCGCATTCATATCACTTTCGCCTTGCCCTGTTGCTCTTCACCGTATATATCATAATCGTATACTAACGTGCTCGCAGCCGGTATTCCTAATGTGTACTACTTCGGCCAAGAAGGCCTTCACAACATCCTGGTCATTGACCTGCTCGGACCCAGCTTGGAGGATCTGTTCGATCACTGCAACCGGAAGTTTACCATCAAGACCGTCGTCATGGTAGCGAAGCAGATGGTATGTACCTCGAAATTTTGACCTCCAGCATATTTGCTAACACCCCTGTCAGCTCTCAAGGGTACAGACCATCCACGAGAAGAACCTCATCTACCGGGACATCAAGCCCGATAACTTCCTCATCGGACGACCCGGCTCCAAGTCAGCCAACGTTATCCACGTTGTCGACTTCGGTATGGCCAAGCAATACCGTGACCCCAAGACCAAACAGCACATTCCTTATAGAGAGCGCAAATCACTCTCCGGCACAGCAAGATACATGAGCATTAACACACATCTCGGTCGTGAACAATCGCGGCGAGACGATTTGGAAGCCCTGGGTCACGTTTTCATGTACTTCCTCCGAGGCGGTCTTCCATGGCAAGGACTGAAGGCAGCGACCAACAAGCAGAAGTATGAGAAGATTGGAGAGAAGAAGCAAACAACTCCCATCAAAGATCTGTGTGATTCCTTCCCTGGTATGTAAATCCAATGTTGTTGGTGATGGAATATCCGCTTACACTGCACAGAGGAGTTCAATAAATATCTTAGCTACGTGAGGAACCTTGGTTTTGAGGACACACCGGATTACGATTACCTCCGCGAATTGTTCACCCAGGCACTCAAGAGCACTGGCGAGGTCGAAGATGGAGAGTACGACTGGATGAAGCTAAACAACGGAAAGGGATGGGAAGCCCTCAAGGCACACCCCTCTGCCGTGCACCAGCTCCAGCAGAGTGGTGCTCATCAGAACTCGTCGACCGCGGTTAACCTCCACGGCCAGCCCCATGCGAGGCAACAAAAGGGCACGACTCACCTCCCCATCGATCACCACCGTTTAAACGCGGACCTCCCAAAGCCCGGAGTCTCGCGCCCGCCAGGGAGAAGCCCACGAGACGCGCAAGCCGCAGGCAAATACGGACACCCAGACGCAGGAAAGAGACAGAGCAAGGGCGAGCTACCGCTACAAGAGGCGGGGAGCAACCAAGCACAGTTCCAACACAGCCAGCAGAATTTGACACCCAATCGGAGCGCGCCCCCGCAAACAAGGAGCAACCCGGTGCAGCAGAGGCAAGAGCCTGAGAAGCAGAGCTTCGCAAAGAAATTGATGAATGTGCTATGCTGTGGCGGTGGAAGCGCATAGAAAGCGCGTTGCTTTGAGGGAGTGTGAACGATTTTCTCTTTTGTTGCCTGGTTCGACCGTAATCTTTTCCCGGTGTTGCTAGCATTTTGGAGTCTTGTCCCCGAGCGAAGCCTTTTTGTTACCTCGGATCAGCGGTCTGGGCTAAACGTCTGGGCTACACTGGGTTTCTCCATGTATAGGTATTTTGTAATGATCAATAGACGGGATCGAAAATTCGTGTTTCTCTTCTTGTTGTCTTCTTCCATTCGTTTTCTGTCAACTTGTTCGATGTGGGCTGGTTGGCAACATGGTACCCGTTTGTTTTTGATGGAGTTTTGTGGCGTCCTTTTTCACATTTGGCTCAGACAGCTAGCAGAGGGAAATCCAGAGTGCATGAGGCGGAAGATGGGGGGGCAGTGAGGAAGTGTAGTCGGACCGTAGGAACAAACGAACAAAGATTGTTTTCTGTGGTAAATTTAGAAACGAGCTTGCAAATAGGGAGATGAGAAAATCAACACTGGCTTTGATATGATTTGATGCTCAGGTTGTCGTTCGTGCATCGTACCGCCCAACAAATCCATATATGCCTGTTAACCTTGCCTCTAATCTTAATGTTTAACCATATTGCACGGCTGAACTTCTCCCTCCTTGGCTACTCAATTCATAATCCATTATCCACTCCCTCATATCGCACTTACCACTGTGCCTACCCAGCTAGCTCAACTTATCGATGTACCCCCTGCCTCATCACCATATGTAAACTAATACACGCTCACCTGTTCACATAGGGTGACGATCACTCACACGCATTTTACACATGGTTGTAATGTGATAATGATGATTTACAAATCAAGTTCTGTAGGGCATTGGGCCCAAACACCATGAACGACAACCAACGCCAACGCTATGCTACCAGCAATACAAGTCCCAGTCCACCAGCCCCCCACCCCCACTCCCATTTTCTCTGCACATCGATCAGGTCCCAAGTTACACGCAACCAGCAACCACCCGCCAACCCGCAAGGCACTCACCTCCTCGCCTTCTTCATGCTCTTCCTACTCGCCTGGCTATTCTGACTGAGCACGCTCGCACTCCTCTTATGCCCCTGGCTCATCGCCCTCGTGCTCATGACATCCACCTCGCTCGGCTGGCGCGTAGACTGCATGCCCGACTCCAAATCCCCCTCGGCATCCATATCCTCGTCCTCGTCATCCCTGTGATCACGCTCCTCGTCGCCCTCGGCATTGTCGTCCGCCTCGTTGTCCGAATTCGCGTCGCGGTCCGCGTTCGTGTCCGCGTCGTCCTCGTCCTCGCCATCGTCGTTGACGCTGTTGCCGCCGAACTGCGAGTCGGAGATCTCGCGGCTGGGGCCCGGCCGCGCGTGCCCGTTGTCGTCCTGCAGCTCTGACGTGCGGCGCGCTTTCATCGCCTCCAGCACGCGGCACTCGCCTTCTTCTTTCTCGCGCACTTTGCGCACGTCGAGGAGCCGGCCCACTTTGGAGATGAGGTGCTCGAATACGTCGCCGACTCGAGCGGTCGGGATCGAGATGACTTCTGAGACGCCTAGCTGGGCGAGCGCTTGCCCGATTTTCTGCGTTTGCACATTGGATTTCGCTTGCCGCATTTTTAGCAGTTTGTCCGCACCGAAGGTCACGCCGCTGGTGAGGCGCTCGTGGGTTGAGACGTTGAATTTGTACTCTGTCCCTGGCGAGAGTTGGCGGATTGGCGTTTGGAGCGCTGGTTGTGCGAGAGATTGTCTGCGGTTTGCGGAAGAGAGGGAACCTGGGTGTGCGGAGCCGGGCGTCATCAGTTCTGTAGCTGATAGGGATAGACGACCTGGTCCCGCGCCTCCTCCTGTGCCAGAAGCCCGTTTCTTGGATCGGTCCGCTTGGAAAAGTTGGCTGAATAGTTGCGCAAGTGCTTGTGATGATGTGAAGGATGTGAGGCCCACGTTTGGATTGGGGTTCGGTGTAGGGGCTTCGAGTCGGGAACGCAGTTCTTCGCGCTCGGCGTCCAGCCTGTTGGCTGCCATGTTGATACGCTGCAGTTCCGCGAGTAGGAATTCTTCCTCCTTGACCTCATCCATATTGCGGTTCATGAGGGCGGCGGCGAGGGTCTTGCGGTTGCGTTCTAGGACGGGATCGAATTTGGAGAGGGTTTCGTAGAGGGTGTATTGCGAGGCGTCCATTTGCACCTCCGGTATCCGTAGCTTCATGAGCTTTGCTGAGATGCTGTAGAAGCGCGCTTTTATGTCTTCCACGGATCGAGCTTTGGGAGGAGCGAATGGCAGTATATCGGTGGGGTTGGGGTTGTCGGCGGAGGGTGGTGGTGGTTGTGAAGGCTGGTAGTCGTACCGGTCCCAGACCACAGGCCAGCGGTATGAATAATCTGAAATCATTTGAAATAGATAGTCTGTTTCTTCGCGACTCCACTCGTCGGACCGTAGATGTGCGTCATATTCCTCGTCTGTGAAGTCGGGCATGTCGGGCTTGATGTCGTACTTTAGGAATTCGGAGGTGTTTTCTATAAAGCCATCTGTAGTATCTTGCTCCTCCATGGCAGTGTCTTCACCATTGCCGATAGGGAGAGAGGTGGGTTTGCGCCGCCAGTGTTTGAGGACGAGTCCGTCGGTTCGTGCTTGGTTTGTGAAGGGTTGGGCGACCCTGAGCTTGTTAGCATACATCCAACAGCCCTGGATATGCAATGTATGTGTACCATTTCTTCGCCGGCCCTGTGCTCTGTCTCTTCGCTCTGTAGCTCTTCTTCTCTTCGTAGACTGCGACCGGAGGTGGTCGTTCGCCGTATAGAGCTGCGACTTCGCGCGCAACGCCCTCTACTTGTTGTCAGCCTTCCGTTCTTGTTTCCTCATAATTTCAACACATATAGAGTGAGGGCATGATGCGCCAGACGTACGTATTTTCCTCACTGCGCCCGATGGCTTCGCGCGTTTTTTGGTCGCAGCGGTAGGCGTCTCGCCGCCCGCGGGCAAGCCCAGCATGTCGCGTACATCGCGACCGGACGCCATCGCGGGGTATATTTAGGTGGATTCGGCGATGGAAGAGGGTGTGAAGGGTCGTGATTGATGGTTTTGCTGGGGTGTGGCATGTTGCAGTCGCGATGGTGGTGCTGAAAGTTGCGGACCACCGAGCTACGCACGGGCCAGGGTTCCTTACCCTGTATCTAAGGCATAAAGATGTTTTGATGGACATGAGAACGAACTTGCATGTGAAGTTTCAAGCCTTGGTCGTTATTCAGCGAACCAGTCTCGGAATTAGTACACCATAGAAACCGTATATACTTCCATTCATACCCTACCCATTTTTAATACTACCCAGGATCATTAAAATGTTATGTTCATCGCAAGTCATTCAGCAAACTAAACGTTGACTTAAACATAATGACAGATCTGACAGAACTAGCGCACCAAAACGATCTGCCAAAAATTCTAGACAGGCTCTTCACGGTCGGAATGTGAGACAATTAGACACTGTATAGTTATCGCCCGACTAGGTGCTGATTCAAAATGCTGGCCAGGGCGTGTAGATGGTTCAAGCTTGATGTGGCAGTGTGTATTGTAGGGAAACCTTGGCTCTATTACGGAAATGCGAAGAAAGAGTGAATTGGACGTCCTTTTGAGGTCAATATTTATATCTAGACTAGTCATTGGACAAGAACTTTCTCCGGCCGACGTTTGTCAATTTTCGTTTTTTTCCCCCTAATCGTCCAACAACTTCTAACACTATCCCCATATTGCCTGATTTGATATTCACTATCTTTATTCTTTCAAATACCGATGAACTGTGAAGCTGGGTGTCTTTTGACGATCTTTTCTCTCAACTCCCGACATGATACCCCTAAGTACGAGTCAAAATGGATAAGCACCCAAAAATTGCACAGATTGGGGTCATATGTTTAGCACAAGAAGCAACGCACTCCATTGCAACCGGTAGTCCAGGGGCCAGTTGAGTGCCGCGACTTCTCTTACGAATCGTCCTCAGCGACGTCGAAGAGTCGACTCGAACGGGACGCATCTTTACTTACGAGTAAGCCGTACTGGATGCGCTACTAATGCTTAACCGTTAGCTCATAAGCTACCCCAGATTTTCGCGGGGTTCTTTGTATTATCCGACAATCAGAATGTATCCTTGAACAAATCCCTCCCGGCTGGAAGTCCCTGACTTAGAAGATGGGTCAGTCTGACCAGTTGTGGACATCGCAAGCCAAGGTCTTCAAAAAAAAGCCCCGGGCCTTGACAATATGATGGCAATCGTTTCCCGATAGATCTAGGATCTCGTTTTGAGCTTGCATTAGACCTTTAGTCTTGGTTCTTCCTCTTCTTTCCCAAGCTGTGCATCCCTCACACATTCCTCGCCCTGCTGCATGTACATCTACTCGAACAAACAATGCCGTCAATCCGTAGCGTGAAAAGAGCAAATATCAATGTGTTCAATGTTTTGATTCTCTGCTTCGTGGGCTTGGGTTCCATGACGTATGGCTACACTGCCTCAATCATCGGAACGACGCTAGGTGTGTATACCATTGAACATCGTCCACGAAAAAAACTGACACCTGTTAGGCCAACCATCTTTCATAGCTTATTTTGATCTCGCTACAAGAAGTGATGGAACTGTCTTGATCTCGACCATGAATGGATTGTTCCAAACTGGAGGTGTTATCGGAACTCTTCTCCTTCCACTCGTCGCAGATAAATATGGACGGAAATGGGGAATTGCAATTGTACGACCCTCAATATTTACTACTATGAGAGCTTGCGACTAAAATATATACTAAGGGCTCCATATTGGCTATCATTTCTGGCGCATTGCTTGCGGGGAGCACCCATATTGCGGTGTTTATCACTTTCAGGTTCATTGCTGGAGCAGGTGCTTTTATGATCTTGGCAGCTGTACCTGTAAGCTTTAGAATTCGGATTCACCGAGACTCTGCTAAGTCGAAGTAGATTTGGATGAATGAAGTTGTGCCAGTGAAGATGAGGGCTGGTCTCGTGGATATCCATGCCGTATTCCTAATACTTGGATACACCGTACAAGGCTGGGTTGGCTTCGGGTTTTTCTTCTGGAAAAATGGTGAGCCATTAGATGCATGCCCATCCTCGTGACTAGAACACTAACCTCGGACAGGCGGCCAAAATACTTGGAGACCCCCTCTTGCCCTACAATGTGCCTGGCCTCTCCTCCTTCTCTGTGGACTATACTGGATTCCAGAAAGCCCTCGGTGGCTCATCATGAACGACCGCATTGAGGAGGCACGAACCATTCTCGATCGATTACATAGCGATCCTAGTGACCCTGAGAACGAATACGCCCGATCGGAATTCTACCAGATCCAGAAACAAATCGCGATTGACCGGACGCTTGGCAGTTCCTGGGTCACGATGTTCAGGAAACCGTCATATCGAAAACGCGCATTTCTCGCTATTGGGACGACGTTCTTTATTCAGTGTTCCGGTGTCTTGGTTATTAACAGTATGCCTTCCGGTCTGCTTTCGTATCCTTCCGCTAATGTGCGCAGATTATGGCCCAACTCTCTACGCGAATTTGGGTTTCTCGCCGGTGAAGCAGTTGCTGTATCCGGCAGCGTGGCTCACGTTTGCCCTGGGCATCAACATTATGGCCATCCCGATCGTCGACCACTTCCCACGGAACAAGTATATCGCTTTCGGCATCCTCGGCTGCATGGCGACTTTGATCATCGAAGCTGCACTGATCGCCAATTTCGGATCTTCGAATAACCAACCTGCTTTGCTCGCAGCGGTGGCTATGTTTTTCGTCTTCCAGATCTTCTACGGATTCTGCCTCGATGGTATGCTATTCTGTTCTTAATCTTCATTTCCTAAAGATCCAGATACTGAACTGTTTGCAGGAACACAATTCGCATACCTGGGCGAGCTCTTCCCCACCCATCTCCGCGCAAAAGGCGTGTCCCTCGGTGTAGCAACAATCTCCTTCACAAACATCATCTGGCTGCAAGCCGCTCCGACTGCCTTCCTCAACATTGGGTGGAAGTTCTATCTCGTGTTCATTATCCCGGGTACGATTGGTGGCATCATTATCTGGATCTGGTTTCCTAACACCAACGGGCTACCACTTGAAGAAATAGCGGCTATCTTCGGGGACGAAGATGATGTGGCGGTCTATCAGAGAGAGATCAATGTGCAGAATGGGATGGTTATCGATTTGCATGCTGATGCGAAGGAGAAGCAGGTCTACGCCGAGGACTTGGCTGCTGGTGATGGGACGAGGAGGGTGTAAGGCAAAGGGGTAAAGATTTGTGGATAT
This sequence comes from Herpotrichia juniperi, assembly GCA_014905255.1. Classification (NCBI taxonomy): domain Eukaryota; kingdom Fungi; phylum Ascomycota; class Dothideomycetes; order Pleosporales; family Melanommataceae; genus Herpotrichia; species Herpotrichia juniperi. The sequence goes on along the minus strand of BLYF01000003.1, from coordinate 35,344 downwards.
GAAGAATGTTAATGGAATGGTTCAGCTTCTGCATTACTTTATTGCCAAATACACAGATATCTGCTATACCTCTGGCATCTTAGTGCCTATCGTCTTTTAAAAAATCTTTTAGCCGACCTAGGTGCCTTGTACAAGTTTCTACATTGGATTTTAAGTGCAGTGGTAGTATTACACTAATACGGAAAAAATTGAAAGAAAAGGTATGATCTAGTTCCAGTCAACGCATATATCATGGAGTATTGCTACTACTATCTATGTCTAGGCCTTTTGGTTCTTCGTCTGAGACGGAAGAGTTTTAAATGTTGAAAGGGAGCTCTTAACCACAACACGGCTTGTTATCGCCTGTTCATCACACAAGTGTGATTGCAGTGGAAGCCTCATATCGTATGGGGAAGTTGAACAGGCAGCTTCCTACAATGCGATATCCACCAGCGGCTGGCCGAATAAGAAATGCATCCTTCACGCGCACCGAAGTTTGTGGTAAACGCATGACCAAATCGCCGGGTACGCACTCTTGAGCGAGGCCTATAGACTGAGGCCTCCCGTCGTCTGATTGCGCAATTCCGAAAGCCAAGTTTTGACCCAAAACACTGCCGACTGTGTGTCGAACCGAAGACATGTCTGCAGCACAGACTGGTATTTCGGAGGATAAAACCATTTGGAAAAGGAGTTCCAGATCGCGCCTCATTTGTCCATCCCAGAAGAATTCCTTGTCTTCTGCAGCGACGTGAAGCAAGTCACAAAGAGCTTGCGCATGATTCTTCTCTACTGACGGATCTTTGTTACTCGATAAGTACTGAATGGCACGCCGAAGATACTCAATTGAAGGCTCTTCGGCAACTCCATCGAAGTATTTGACTTGTGTGATTGGGCCATAGAGGTAGCACAGAAGCTCCAACCCCACACCTTCCTCGACATCGACAAATCTGTCGCGTGAAGACACAGAATCCGAAAATGCTGTTATAGATCGATTGATCTCCCGTTTTTGTGTCCAATCGGGGATCCAGGACGGGCAATCAGGGTATGAGCGAGACAATGGCGGGAAGGCAAGGAGATGCGCCCAAAACGCCGCCCGGTGCTTTGTATGCAAGTATTTTGCAGCATCTGCGTAGATTTCACTCCATTTACGGCTGTAATCAACACGAGGTGGAAACTGGGGACCATTTGGCTGCAGGTCCCCAGACGTTTCAAGAAAAGGAGATACTTGTAGCGGCCATGCTGCCAGTCCATAGAGGGCAAACAATCGATCACGGGGATCTGAGCACTTTGCCGCATGGAATCTCCACAGGAGATCATGGAATTCGGACACTCCGTAGCGCAGCTCGAAAATGCTAGAAGCAGCGACTAGGGTACGCTGGTCGAGTAGGGGGTTGTGTCTTTCTACTGTGTACTCTTGCGCCAATGACATAATCCCGAGCGTGAACCATTCCCACACAATCATCGAATGGCCACAGTGGATTGTGACATCGTGTGCGAAAGTGATCTCCTGTAAGATCCACCGACGAGTGAACCAAGGACGCGACATGAGTTGCTGCAGCGCTTCAAAGAAACCACCAGCTCCTGCAGAATCGAGGTTGCTGAAGAACTCAGCGGCTTTCGTTCGAATGGATGCGTTGTAAGATTTTGCTTGCTCACTACACACAGCCATCCGCTTCATGATCCTGAACACTTCTGTTACACAATCGTCTTCAACTTCAGTGCCAAGCCAGACGTGGACTTGGTCAGCTTCCTGATAGATCTCACCCATGAGCTGAACCTGATGTGCCTTCTCTTGTGGATCTGCTTGGTTCAGCGATATGGCGTCAACCCAAAGAAATTTCCGCTGCGCCTCTCTTCGGAGATGACGTAACATCTGATCTACATTCTCGCTAATTCTCAGCCGTGAGGTCTGAGAATCGCAAAGAAGATCGTATGAGAATTCGAGCTCTCCCCAGCAGTAGGAAATTGCTTCATAACAGCCGAAGTCTTCGCTATCTCTGTCGATGTGGACAATATCTGCCTCAAGCGGTGCTAAGAAGTCGTATGATGGATGGAGAATGAGAAGTCGAATAGTTGAGTTGCTCTCCAACGGATTGTAAGAATAGAGGGGTAGAGACATATTTGCATGACATGAAGTTCTCACGCATGAGGTACATGTGTGGTTAATATCGCGGTGCTAGCGGGTCCAGTTTGAAGGGTGCATTGGAACATCTAGCTTGAGATGGGATTCGTAGAAGCGCTGAGGTGAGGTGGGCTTTGATAAGCAAGCTCAGCTTTTTCGTGTTCGGACCGCCGGGTTTATAAATTTTCGCCAATGAGAAGCCTGCAAGAGATTGGTGATGACGAGCGACGCAAGATTGGCCGCAGAACCGATTAGATGATGTGGATGTTGATTTCATTGCCACTGTTGCATTGGTCTGACTACAGCCTAGTCCTGTATCTCTCCGGATTTTGTAGTACTCCACCTCCTTCCGCAGCTCTTTCTTGATGTCAGTACTTGATCCTACAATTCGCTAGTCTATTCCTGTAAGCAAACAACTATTACCGCCTGTTAAAGCGTGATTCATTAAACTTTAAAAACATTAACGTTGTTAATATCATAAATGTATGCACCATCCACATCCGCGCTATTTGATGCGCTAAATCTTTGTTTTGTCGCATCCGTGTTGTATAATATGTAGCTAAACAGTATCTGTAGAGGGGACACGAAGTTAGCCGGCACTTGGTGCCCCTTGTAACTATTTCTTTCTTAAATGAAGTCACCTCGCATCTCAGCCTTCCCTCCATTGAACTTCGAAATGGACCAAAACCATTCTCTGCTTCGTACTGAAGGACTGGACTCTGAGGAATCTCAGCAAGAATCTTTACCATGCGTTCCTGAACAAACCTCTGCTATCACGGCCCCTCGTTTTGTGGAAATCCAACATGCTATAGAGACACAGGTTCCTGCTGCTTCTGCGAAGCCCAAAACGCCGCGGGCGGAGGGAAGAGGGTTCGGATGGCTCTTCGTATTAAGGTGGTGGGTGGCGGAGCTTGTTGCGTCTATCCTTTCTCTTGCTTCTCTTGCGACTATCGTGGCGGTCCTCCGAAAGTACGATGGTCGTAGCCTGGACAATCTCGGTCTTCCTAAGGGTCTAACCCTCAATGGTATCATCGCCGCCATTTCCACATTTAATCGAATCTGTCTGATGGTACCCGTGAGCACGGCCATAAGTCAAGAAGTATGGCTTTGGTTCGCTGAATCCAGCGCTAAATGTCGAAGAAGCCGCCCACTTGGGGATCTTGGCAAGTCCGACGCAGCATCTCGCGGCTCTTTGGGTAGTCTCGTCTTTCTCCTGTCTATTCGAGACCCTCGGTGAGAATCCTTCTTATCATTATGGAATTGCGCTTATATTGAAGGCTGCTGGCTTGTCTAGGAGCTCTCATCACTATAATTTCTCTAGCTTTCGGCACCTTTACTCAGCAGTTAATCGCCGTCGATAGCCTTGCTGTTGACGCCTTGTCAAGCATGTCGCCTGGCAATATACCTCGGTCGGAGTTTTGGTTGAACTTCACTGGTGTATGGCGGCCTAGTAAGTCGAGAGCAATATCAAGCATATGCCTTCTCAGCTAAAACCTTCAATCAGGCGTAAAGCCTACTCTTGCCATGAAAGGAGCCATTCTCAGCGGTATATTCACGAACAGAGTGGATCCCATTGAATCGGCTTGTCCTGCGGGTAATTGTACCTGGCTGCAGACTTCATCATTAGCTGTGTGTGTACAATGTGTAAATACTTCTTATGTTACAGAATGCCTCGACCTATTCAATGGCACGACGTCGTCTGGCAAGATGTGCAACTATACCATGCCTTCAGGGAATGTACCATTCTTTTCGTGGCGTGGAGATCAAACACACACCGTGTTTCAAGTTCTGCCATCGAAGGGTTCCCATTTCAATTCCAGCTCCCCCAATCGTTTGTGGATTGCGAATTTTGATCTTTTCGGTGGACCTCCAGATGTCGACGTCAGGAAGCCTAGTACGGAGATCACATGGCCAAACGCGTCAACTATATCATCGGAGTGCGCTCTATGGATGTGTGTCCATATATTTAACACGACAATGAACTCAGGGCGTCAAGTACAAACCATAGTCTCGACCGTAAATGACGCGATTACCCCGATAGACTTCAATCCCTTTCATTATTCGACCTTTATGCCGCTTCCTGAGAATGCAATCGGCGCAAACTTGACGAATTTCACTATCAGCCAGGGGGCTCAATCTGCCCTCAGTAACCACCTCCTTGACCTCTTCAACGGCACTGCCTATGTTGTCCAGGCGACTTATACTGAGGCAACCTCCGATACAGTACATGCAGTCTGGAACGGGACACTTCACCTCGATAGATGGATACAGAATCTAGCAACAAGTATGAGCAACATCGTACGTACCGACAGTCCTCTAGCACGAGATGTGTTCAATGGCACTGCGTATGAGCTTGCCTATGTCATACGGTGGAACTGGCTCATCTTGCCAGCCATTCTGGTCGTGCTTTCTTTTATTTTGTTGATCGCCATTATGATCCAAACTGCTCGGAGCCCTGTCGCGGCATGGAAGGGTAGTCCGCTAACGTTCCTGCTGTTTGAGGTCGACGAGGAGACCAAGCAAAGCGTTGATGAACAGATGGACAAGTATCGCGGGATGGAGCGTGCAATCGGAAAGAAGAGCGTAGTCCTGGTGGGTGAGTCTGGCGGAATACGGAAATTCCAGGTGGATTCAGCAATTCGCTGGCGAAAGTGATGGGATGTTGGTTGTGGCAAGAGAGTTTCGATGACACGACAGGCGGAGATACGATGGAGTGGCTGCCTGCTCCCTAGATGCCACTGTCAATTTCGCGCCTTCTACGAAGCAATCATCAGAGTCGCATCTATTTAAGGGATGGTGCGGGGTCGGCGGTGTGAGGCCCGCGCTTGTTGGAGCGAACCGGTCCTGGGGAGGAGTAGGTCGAAGGCTTGGTCGAGTAGCGTGATGGTTGGCTTGGCGGTTTCTCGACATTATCATCGATGTCTATTGGTTCATTTGATAGTCGGCTTTGTGTTTATTCATCCTCATCGAGCAGCATTGGGTAGCAGTGGGATGGCCAGATCTTCAAACAACACAAGTACCGTGATAAAATCCCGGCCAACCACACTTCGCATAGTAGCTCAGTTGACCCGAACCGAATTTCGCTTCCGAGCGATTCAACCCCTCTCCCCTTTATTAGCTAATATACCTCGCCTGGTTGACAGACAGTACCAAGTTGTAGTTGGCATCACATAGCACTCAAAGTATCAAAAAAACGGCTTTACTACTCAGTTTTGCCTCGCCGATTGGAAATTAGGGCAGTACTCGTCCCCGCCAAAAAGGCTCACTTTCTGGAAGTTTCTAATTGAGTAGCGAAAGAAAAAAAATAGTCTCCTAATTAGTCGTAGCAGTTGTGAGTGTCTCTTGTGTGTCCAGCTTTACAAACATATATCATGCCGTTCAGATCGCCTGATGTGGCAAGTAATAAGCCGCTGCATTGAGAGCAATAGTCGAATTTGACTGTGTTTTTTTTTAAATCATTGAACATGCGAAACTTACTACTTCTCCTCAGCCTTGTCACTGCGACGCAGGCAATTCATCAGGCTTCAAACGACAAGATTCCTAGCGTCGAGGCGATAGCTGATGGGTACTGGTACGGGAACATCCAGCATAATGGCATCAGCCCTGACATCACCAATGGTAAAGACTGGGTGGTTTTTCGGAATGTCAAGGACTACGGGGCTAAGGGCGATGGCACGACGGACGACACTGCGGCCATTCAAAAGGCTATCACTACTGGCAATAGCACTACCAATCGCGATTCTGGCAAGTTTGGCTCGACAGGTCAGCCTGCTGTCGTCTACTTTCCTACGGGGACGTACATCATCACCAGCACCATCAAAAACTACATCGGAACCGTTCTCATGGGCGACCCGACTAATCGCCCATCTATCAAGGCCAGCGCAAGCTTCAAGGGGTCAACGCTCCTCTCCGGAGTTGACCCAAGGTATACCGGCCTCGTCGCCTTCTACCATGAGATTAAAAATCTAATATTCGATACTACGGGTCTCTCCTCGACTAGCAAAGTGACTCTCGTTGACTGGGGCGTCAGTCAGGGTTCTCAGCTATCTAATTGCATGTTTAACATGCCTATCGGTGCTTCAGGGCATACCGGTATCATAGCCTCAGGGACGAATTCGCCTTTGTTACTCAACGATCTGCAATTTTTTGGTGGCGGCGTCGGATATACTGGCTCATCAACACAGTACCACTTTAAGAACATCTACTTTAAGAGTGCGTCCTCCCAGTTCCAGCTATGTATTCCATACCTAATCATTGACACTTCCACAGATATCGTTACGGGCTTAAAAATGGGTGGTATCGTGACGGCCACCGGTCAAGGCCTACGATTTGAAGGTGTCACAACTGGTGTAGATACAACTGGCAATACAATCGGCCATTTCAACTTAATCGACTCGAGTGCCTCCAGCACACAGGCCGTACTGAGCGCCGACGCGACTACTACAACCATGCAGGGCTCACTCCTGTTAGAGAATGTCATTGTTGACTCCACTGTTCCCGCGGTAAGCCAAAATCATGACTATTCCTAATACTGAAAGCATTAGCTTAGTAAAAGACCGAACAATGTAATTCCTAACATGGGCGCATACAGACCGTCAAGGCAGGCAATACGGCCATTCTTACCGGCTCTGTCGAGCCCGGGAACGCGTGGATTCGAGGCAATGTCTACTCCGGCGAGGCAGCGACGGCATCACCAAAGAAGTCCATCGGCGAAAGAATCGCGACTTCCCGTCCCTCGGTGCAGCGCTTCCAGCCTAACGTACTACGTTAGGTCTCACCCTCTTTATAGACGTAGCGTTTCACTTTGCTACTACTTTTGTACGCTACGTTTGAACTGCAATGCCGGTACGGGGGTTAATCAGTACGGATAGAATTTAAGATGTGATACGTAGCTACGTAATGTTACGCGTTAGAGTGACCTGTAACGGTAGGGGTAGGGGGTAGAGAGGTAGTCCTATAGGGCGCATTTTAGGCCTGTATGTATTTAATTAGATTATTTAACTCGCTTGCTACTACACCTCTCTTTAGCTAGTTCTTTTAAAGTTGTAGAGCTTTAACAGTAGACCTAGAGAGACTGTTTCTATTATTGCTTACAGTCCTCTTGCTACCGCTAAAAGCTCGCTTGCACTTATATAAGGTGCATAGGATAGAGAGGAAATTAAAGGCAATCTTAAAGAGGACTAGATAGAAGTAACAGCTAACTTAAACCTACTAAGCTAGAGGATCCTTAAACAGAGGAGACTTATCTGCAGCCTTAACAGTCTTCTAGTAGTAAGAGTTATAGTACTTCTGCAACTCTGTTGTCTTCTTAGCCCGCTTGTATAATCTATTGCCTGTTATTAAAGTATAGTCTACCTTAAGAGTCTCCTTGTACTAAGTATTGTAGTATTTGCCTTAAAAAGCCTTCTATTAAGTAGGCTTAACTATTTCCTTCTTATCCTTATCCTTAGCATCTAAGTATTGTTAAAAGATTGCCTTTATTAAGATCTCTACCTTCTTGTGCTATAACAGATAGCTTCTCTATTTGTCCTTAAACTATTGCAGCTAGAGTTAAGGATTAAGGATTGTTGCAACGCAGTAATATAAG
>BLYF01000003.1:0-12568 GCA_014905255.1 Herpotrichia juniperi | reverse complement strand
AGTAGCTATAATATTAACGTTTAACTCTTTCTCTTTCTATCTAATTAGTAATTAGAGGAAAGGCGCGTAAAAGTTAGCTTATTAAAGTAATAGAAGGTATACGTACTAAAGTTTACTAGAGTTTTAGTATAAGATAATAAAATAGCAAGACACAGATATAAGTAAGTCTTCTAAGTTGCAGAAAAGATTAAACAATTAGATTTTAAAGATAAAGTTGTATATTAGGTAATAGCTACAAAGATTTATCTATTATAGAGACTCTGTTCCTCTATATATATCTTAGTAGTTAAGGTTCTTGTTAGTATTAACAAGAACTTGTTATATAGTTCTTTCTTGTTTCTATTAAACTTAACAGGAACCTGTTACGTAGTTTAAGGAGTTCTTGTATGCCTAAGTAGGGCCTAGTTACGTAGTATTAGGTGTATTGTAGGCTAATTAGCCTACGTGTAGTTAGGTAGTATAAGGCAACAGTTAGAGCTTGTCTTAGATTATAACAAAGACGTTAGAGTTAATAATAATTTACCTAAGGTTAGACTTTGTATAGTAAAGGGTAAGAAATGCTAACCTTCTTCTAATACGTTGTAATTTTCTTAAGGCTATATGCAACACTATTTCTAAGATAGTAATCCTTAGGCTTATAAGCAAGTTAACGTTCTATATTAAGAAGCTCTATATAGAGTAGCTGCATGTTAACAATTGTTATCTAGAGAGACTTATACGCGCTGTTGCTCTTAAGCTATTTTATTATTTAATAGAACACCTTTAGAAAGTCTTTAAGCTACTTAATCTAATCCTACTTATTATTAGTAATAATAGTAGATAGAGCCTTGTTGCTAAAAATTGCTGTATTCTTCTTATTAGGTATATTCCTTCTCTACTTCTTAATAAACTTGTTTATAGGTTCCTTAAGCTTCTAGTAGTAGAGTAGTATTAGGTATACTAAATGCTATTAAACACTACTATTTTAAATAAGGCTAAGTATATAAAAGAACTATAATAGATTCTTCTTAGCTATAACAGCAAATATATTGCAAAAGGCTGCTTAATGCTTAGAAGATCTAAGAATTGCTGTAATAAAGTTGTAGAGCTTGCCTAGTAGAAAAGAGCTGTTAGTAAGGTTTAGAGATATTTATATATAAAGATACTTTACCTACAACCCTATACTTTATAAATATGTTAAATTAAACTAATAAAGCTGCAGTAGTAAAAGTAGCTTTCTATTTACTTAATTCTTTGCTATAGATTACAGCCTTAACTACAAGCTATTATATATGCCCTAAGCAATAGATATAGTATTTTAGGCTAAGCTTTATATTAAGTATCTTAGCTAAAGCGTTGCTAGTAGCATTTTTATTGTTTAACGCGTTATCTGCTATATAGTAGTAGAATTTTATTGTAAAATTATATTTGTTAATAACTTTAGTTATAAGAATAGCCTAATTAAGCTCTATATAGTTGCTGTATAGGTTCTTAAAGCTAATAAAGAGGTCTTAGTATTTATAGTTGTAATCTAAAGATATAGGTTAGTAAAATCTTTTTATATTTCTAAGCAAGGTGTTAAGCCTAATTAAGTTAGCGTATAAATTTAGACTAACTAGAGGCTAATTGTATATTTAAAATAGTATTTTGTAACGCGCTAGTCTATAAAGCGTTAGCGCTAGAGGTTTAATATACTAATAAAATATATATACATACTAAAAAAGCTAAGGTAGTTTAGGCTTATCTATATATTTATACTTAACGCTATTTTTAACTTAGACAATTTTAGTACTATTTAAATCTCCTCTCTCTACTATATAAGTGTATTATAAATATATAACAAGAGCGTAGTTAAGAACAATAGAAGAGTAGAAAGCAGATCTATCTAATTTTAGCTAAGAATGCTGTAGGTTGCTTTACTAGTAGCTATACTAAAACTTTAATCTTAAAAGATTACTTAGTTAATTACTAAGCTCTACAATTTACTCTCTTGCTAACTAGTTCTACTTGCTATACTATGTGTACTAACAACTTAAAAAGCCGCCTAAGAATCTGCTAGTGTATAAGGAGTATTAGGTAAGAGCCTACCTATTAAAAGATTAATTTTATGCTTCTTTAAGAGATAGGTAATAATATAGGTATAGCTATCTATAACTTTAGCAGCTACCTAAGCGCTAGTTAAGTAGCAGAGCCTATAGAGCTAAATTCTTACTACCTTGCTATCTTTATTAGTATAGGCTAGGTTAGCTCTATGCTTCTAAACAAGAGAGAAAGCTTAGTTACCTTATAGCTAGCTAGAATACTTTACTTAGTATTTTAGCCTTCTGCTAGCTAACTTCTACCTTACAAGCTATATATTTTTCTAATTAATAGAGAATAAGATCTTAGTATTTAACTTAATACTATATAGGCGCTTTCTTATAACTAGGCGCAGAGTTAGGGATAGCAACTATACTGTAGCGTAAGCCTTTTTAAGAGTTTAGGATCTAGCTTAGTAGTAAGTAGATAAGGTACTTAGTGCAATAAAAAAGGATGCTTAAGATAAGCTAGTATCTATAGGTTGCAAGGTTAATTAAGAGGGCTAGCTAGCAATCCTATAAGAGGATTAGCCTTGCGAGAGAAAAGATGCTATATTTATAATAGAATAGAGAAGAGATACTTAATAATAGCAGAAACTTATAGTTTAGGTATCTATTTAACTTTTTTAGCATCTCTTTTTATTTTCTAGCTACCTTACTAACAAACATAGTAGGCAAATTGCAACACAATAATTACTTTTATAAAATTGCTCTACTAATATGTATCTTAGCCGCCTTTACTACCTTAATAAAACTACAGCAAATCTTACACGTAGATCGTACTACGCCTAAAAAACCTGTCAATCGCAACGTAGGCTACGGTTAAGATTGCTACTACTTTTGTACGTCACTATAGGCAGTTACGTTACTGAAAAGGTGAGTCGTAATGCGTTAGGCTGGAAGCGCTGCCTCGGTGCTAGTCAATAGTACAGGCTTCTACCACACAGTCTCTCCACCGACTTACGGAGAGTACGATCTCTCGCAGGTAGTTAACGTCAAACAAGTCGCAGGGTACCCCGTGGCAGGTGACGGCACGACGGACGATACAACTAGCTTACAGGCTATTCTAAAGGCGGCTGCGAGCAAGCAGCAAGTAGCTTATTTCCCGCACGGTATCTACCTACTCACTGACACCCTTGATATTCCTTCAGGGAGCAGGCTGTTTGGTGAGAGTTTTACGGAATTTAGTGCGACAGGAAACAAGTTCAAGGACGTGAAGAGTCTAAGGCCCATGATTAGGGTTGGCAATCCAGGGGATGTAGGTGTTGCTCAGATGACCGATTTTGTCTTTACCGTGGCCGAGGTCCTCCCCGGCGCCGTTCTAGTCGAGGTTAACATGGCTGGAGATAAACCTGGTAATGTTGGCTGCTTCAACTGCCATTTCCGTATCGGTGGGGGCCGAGGAACAAAGACCAGCTCGTGTAAGGATATGAAAACTTGCAATGCGGTCCATCTTGCCGCGCACTTCACTGCGAGCTCCTCTGTCTACTGGGAGAACTCATGGGCCTGGACAGCAGATCATGATCTGGATGGCGGCGGCTTCGGGAGCTATCCTACCCCAGCTGGAGGCTTTCTTATTGAATCCCAGAATGGTACATGGATGGTGGGACTTGGCGTTGGTAAGTATACTAGTCAATCCAGTACAATGGTCCACATTCTCCTAGCTTTGGCTTGCCAACCGAATGCTGATAAAATTTCGCAGAACATTTTGTGTTGTATCAAGTCACTATACACAAGGCCAAGAACGTCTTCATAGGCCTCCAGCAGGGTGAAGCAGCTTACTATCAAGGCGCTAACAACACTTTGCCCGCCCCGGAGCCATGGAAGGAGTCTCTGCTACCAAGCGATCCGGACTTTAGCTGGTGTGTGTCGAACAGTATTTCGGTATGTACCAATAGCAGCTCTTTTATTCCACAGGATTATCTCTCTACATCATACACCAGCCTGTACAACCACAAATTGACACAGCTCTAACTTGCATATCTGTAGTGTCAAATGAGCGTCTATCAGCGCGTCATCAATTCTAGCAACATCAATCTGTACAGCAGCGGCTTCTGGAATTTCGTCGCTGGTCCATCACGCCAGATGTGCAGCACCGACTGTCAGGACAACGCCGTGATCTATGAGAACAACACAAAGCTGTACAGCTTCGGCATCGCCACGATCAACAATAAAAACCTGGTTATAGAAAGCGGCCCTGGAGGTAATAAATATGCGGCGGCGGTGACTCACGCTGACAATAATGCTGGAACAAAAGATATATTTAAGACTGCGATTGCAGCGGCGTATCTAAGACAGAGTGGATAAATATTGATACAATGGTCGAGGGTGTGGCAGGTAGGGCAGATTCTATTGGGCATGAGAATGCATTGTCGGGAGCATATCGTGGTCAAGGATCGGACCAATGATCATAAATATTGAGATGTTGTATATGTTAGCAAAGTTATTGCAAACAAGGGCTGTTCCAATGGACCTAAAGTTATCCTTTTCAATCGCCGCGAAAGCTGTGACGTTTACGTCCCATATAATATCCTATGGACTATTAAGCTTATATTTGGGATTTCGCTCCTAGTCTAGCGATTGCGCCAGCTGTTCGGATCAAGGTCGTGGATGAAGCTGGCCCAGTTCGAGCTCATCAACGTCGCGAGGTCAACGCAGCTTTACGGTTCTCGTTAGGAGGGATTCAAGGCATAGTCAAGGCCGTCAGCGTTGTCGAACACGAAGGCAGCCTCTTGGAAGTGTGTGGCTCTAGTAATATATGTTTAGCTAGCAAGGAGGGTATTGAAACAATAGCAATATGCATTTTGTCCGGCTTTCGCCCATATCTGGCAAGTATATCAACATGCAGCAATAAATGCGGCAAAACCGTAGTAAGTGGAGGTTGGGTAGGGTTATATAACCTAGCCTATATAATTTTAGATGGCTGTAGGTGCTGCTTAGTAGCAATTTGTCTGTAAGTATACCTAATACTACTATTCAGTCTAATCTGTTAGCTGTTGTCTATTTCTTCGTAACCTCTACCTTATAATTACATACTAGGATTGTTAATAATAAGATAACTACAATACTTATTATAGGATATATTTTTACTATTATTACACTATGTTTCTCTATTCTCTTTTTAGACTATTTTATCCATATTCTTTAATATTCTGTTATTATTCCAAATTAGTTGTTTTAGGATATAAGAGGTTTAGAGTGTAGCATGTGGTATAGAAGAATTGTATAGTGCTTTTATTTAACTTCAGGTTATAGAAAGTCCACGAAATAGCAGGATGTTCATGTTAAACTAGTAATAGTTCACCTAATTGACTCTCGTCCCAAAATTCACCATCCATCGCCCCGGGCCAAAATGTGGGGCCAACTATTTGGAAGTTGTATGAAGGAAGTTGCACTCGCAATATCATAGGCGTCGAAACGCCCGATATTAATGCTACGACGTCTCCCACCTCTGCATCGATGGGAGCAACGCCAAGAGCAAGATTTCCCGAGACTGTAGTTGAACTTGTCAGTACCAACTTTTCGTCGGCTAAGAATTTAGTCATGGCCATGTGATATTTCCAAGCCAAGGCCGAGGTTGATGTATTATTATGTCCTTGCTGTTGTTTTAGCTGCTCCCGCACCGTCTCGGTAGGTTGACTCGCACTCTGTCCTATGATTTGTTGCCACTCATCTGACGAGGGCCGGCCTTGATATCGGTCGCTACAGGCTTCAAAGAAGCGGCACAAGCCCTCAGCTAACTTCTCTTGTGCGATTAGACCCTTGCTAGATATCGCGACCTGGAAAGAGATTATGTTTAGCAGCAAGTCAATGTCTCGAGAGAATTGATCAAGCTCCTTAAATTCATTGGAACGCCATGCCAGCCTGCCGATGACTCGTCCTTGGACGACGAACTGCTGTTTGTTCAACCGATACTCCCAGATTGATTTAGACTCCAGAGTTGCACCCACATACTCTTCAATTTTGACTTGCGGGAATCTGCGAGACGCAAACCCATCGTGCATGCTTGAATAATATCGAGCTCTGATCCAACATCGAGGCGCGTCTGTCCAGTCAATGACCCATGATGGCGAGCTAGTGAACTTCTTGCGGGACGCGAACAGGAGAATGTTCAGAGAGCCAGTATAATCGAGAAGCGTAACGAATAGATCGTGGTAGACGAGCTTAAGGTCTTGTTCGGAATTGGCGGGCAGATTGCTGGTTCGAGAGCCGCCGATGAGCCCAAGAACAGCGAAATACTTATCTTCGGCCTTCTGAGACTTTCGCGCCTGTATCTCCACCATGACGGCTTCGCTCACCCGGTACGGAAGACTGCGTTCGATTTTGTAGGCCGAATCATGATCATTTCTGAGTCCCTCTTTGTATAATTTGAGAAAGGCCTGGACATTGGCGCAGATGACAATAATGGACATGGGTACGCGGAAAGGCATTTTTCCCATGAGTAAGAGTTTAACCGCAAGGCAACAAACATGGTACATGAGCGCCAAGAACAGAGAAAGTTTCCATGCACTGTCAGCTAACTTGATGTGTGAATGTCTTCGCAAGTCTAGCGATTTCATCTGGGCGGCAGTTTTTGGATTGCTCCGCTGGTTGAGTAACCAGAAGAGTTGTAGTCTTCTCCAGTTGCTAAAGGACAACGGGAACATGAGACCTTCGGACAATTTCTTCAAGTCGATGTAGTCGATGTAGTCTATCGTATAGACCATGGCTTCCCACGGAACAAGTTTGTCACCACAGACGACGACCGAGTTCTTCGAAAGTACCGCTTCTTGCAAAGTCCATAGGCGCTCGATCCAAGGGCGATTTAGAATGTCACTGAGCCCTTTTGAAGGGAATCGGTTGTCCGGACGGGTGAGGCACGAAAGCAGGCCCACTATTATGATAGTTACCAAGCTCGACCTCCGAAGGTGGTGTTTTGTAAAGAACACGATGATAAGAGCGGAAAGGGTACGACCCCAGACTGCGATAGACGTCATAATCGCTGCCTCCTCCGTATTTACAATTTCCCTGAAGCCACTCATCCCGCGGACATAATGATTTCCAGGCACACTTCCAAACAATAAATCCCAGATCGAGAAGCGGCCCACGGATAGGATAAAGAGGTGGTGAGCGAATTTCAATTTCGTCCAATAACCCATATATACCCCATCGGCCGTGAGACTTGCTAGGCCTTTGAAGGGAAGCCCACCATTGGCCAAGTAGTCCATAGCATTACTGGTGTCCGGTGTCCCTTCGCCGAGCCAGATGTAGCCTTTTCTGGCGTCGGCGTAAATTCTTCCCATTTTTGGCAGTTGAATATTTTTATCATCGCGGTCGTCTTGGTCTATACAGATCGCGTCGATCCAGATCGGAAGACCCTCCTTGAGCAAATCGACGCGAATATGCTGCAATGCGGCCAAACAGTTCCTGGTAACCGGGACTGAACAGCCGTTGCATATTACTGTGTCCTTTGGAGTGTTGAAGTCCCCCCATACGTACGAGAGCGTCGCGAATTGCGGTCTCGGACTTTCCGCCAAATCCACAACGCGGAGCTGTCCGGTAACAGCAAGACCATTTTGGGGGTCAGGGTGGAGATCCAAGACTCGGATTGTTGTATTTGAGCCGCATGGAAGCAAGCCATAGACTTGAGACGGAGACGGGTTTGGGGGTGTTCTCGTAGCCGACGGCGGCACCAAGTTGTCCCATAAAGAGAACCCGTCTGTATTGTCAAGAGGTGGAATGAGGGGAAGGTCGTGACTGTTTATTGAGGGCATTTTACTGAAGGATGAGCTATTAACATGTTATGAGCGGCTGGTCGAAGTCGAAGTATGAACAGAAATTAAGAATATCCCGTCAGGAAAAATACATAGTGCCAAGAGTTAAGTGTTTTTGCCAACCCTGTCAAATGTCCTACTAATTTGGCAACCGCACCGTATTACTATGGTATGTGACTCGGTTCTTGCCGAAGATTGTTGATGAGATTGCAGCTCGGGCCCACCAGCGCTAAGGGCTCGGGCCACCAGCAACTCGCTCACGAACCTTTCTATGAGCGCGAAGTCAGACTCATAGTCTGCCAAGCGTCATAGATAAGTTCTGCAAACACCCGGATTAATCCCTGCGAATGGCCTAGAGTCTTACCTGCCTACTAAATACATCAGGTCACTTTCATCTCGTGGGTGTCATGCAGTAGGAAGGCTTTCGTACGAGAGGCCTGGACATCAAGTGTTGCACACTTCATAAAAGTCTCAGATATACGACGTTATTCTATAAGATATCCCCACTGCCGAAACTAGTTTTGGTATCACCTACTAATACATTCTAACCATGAAGCTCATCATCCAAGCCTCTGCTTTGCTGGCTCTAGAAATAACCAACGTGAATGCCCATGCATTTCACAAGTCCCAACGTGACATTCCCAATATAGGACACCACACAAGTAAGTCTCCAAAATCGCTGCCTCGCAATGCACTTACCCAAAGAACCAGTGCGTGGGAATATAAGCTCTATTGCATCGTGGACGCTCGCAGCTCTTGCCTACGGAAGTATTACCGCCTCAAACACCAGCTCAGAACTTGGCTATCTCTGCGCGAACTTCAATGAACTCTCATCCCGGTATAACGCTGCATTCCCCGAACCCAGTGGCGACATGTCCAAATTTGCACGCGAAGCCATCTGTAGCGCTTCGAAAGTGGCAAGTCCCTCACCTGAACCACTCGCGCAGAATAATCTTTGGTATATGAAATCGTACCTCGCAGCTTCGTTTATAATCCAGGGGTACAACGGGAATCTATTCAACAGTAGCTATTACGCAAACATGTGTTGGTACTTGGAAAGCAGTTTGTTGCAAGGGTTGTGGGCACCTTGTGGGGATACAGATGAGAGCGGAGTTGACGTCGAGAGCAGTTTCTGCGCCAGCGCTGGATACTATGGAAAAGACGATTATTCCCGGTATACGAATGCGACTCAGGCGACTGATGGTATGATGGAGGCAGACAGGCTTGTGACGGCGCTGATGGGGAAAGTTTTGAAGCTTCTGCTAAGCAGTGAGAAGCAGTTTGAGTACTTATGCAGAAACTTTGCGAGATATGAGCCAGGAATCCAGAGTTTGGGTCTACTGAGTCAAGTGGCGAGGGAGGAGATTTGTGGAAACGGAGGCGTTGTGGAGTTGGGTTTTGCGAAGCAGTCGTTACTGACTGCAATGACAGATTTATTTAGCCTTCAGCTTTTGATGGGGGGGAATGCAGCAGACTATCCGAAATTCCTATGCCAAAACTTGAACAGGGACGGGTTAGCAAAGGTTGGCTTAAACGGAGACAAGATTGTTGCTAAGGCTTGTGGAGTTGCGAACTTTGGAGCTGACTACTAGTGAAAATTTTAATAGTTAAGTAGAATGGTGTCAAGTTCATTTTGTTACATCTCGCGATTTACCTCCAAGTCTACACTCCCAAGCGAACCTGAATCGAAGTGACAGTAAGGCAACTACTGACGGAGGGGAGCTTTAAACACTGCTTCTATGTGCACTTGGAATTAGACATCACTATTCCGATAGTAAATTTTGTCAAAAAGTGGATGATCAGGCCAACGAAAGTGAGCAGTGTTATGAAATACAACAGTGCGGCGCAGCACTTTGATCATCCTTGATCCGGTAGAACCGGGTTCATTGGCACTATGGCCACTCCTTGTGTTCGTGCAAGAAGCTGTTGTTGTTCCCGCCAGCCTTGGCTCTACAACGCTTGCTCCTAGGTTGCATTGATATCTTTTGAATATGATATCATCAGTGCTATACCGCCATTACAGGTCAGCATAGCAGCTACATGAAGGCCGAACCACTCACCGGTGCGATTGTTCATAGCGATACCGCCGCTATCACCTGCATCGCCAAACTCCTGACACATGGCAAACCTATTTCTTTTCATGCGTAGCTATACTAACCCGCCCCATTCTTATAATGGATACAGTCGTGCCTGAGGCTTTGTTAAGTACGTCGAATGTCTAATGTGTTGTTCGGCCATATTTGGTGGTTCATATTTCGTCAACTTGATAAACCTTTGTGTAGTCCCACTTATTGACTTCTTGGGGCTCAACTAGTCTTGTTTTCCAGCTTCGCTTATTCTGATTTAAATGCAAATAGGCAGGGTCTAATTATATAACATTATCCATTTGACGTTCCCGCATCTCTACAGTGGCCCAATCAAGAATATACAGTACCTCCTCATTACGAGTGCCATGCAACCCGGGAACTCTATTGAGAAGGAAGTCATGCATAATTCTCTCACCCTAGGCAGCAAACAAAAAATCAAACCTACGCTCCTGCTTAGAAGATTTGGCAACTACCAGTTCCTATTCTGCGACTGAAATTAGTTGGGAGCCACTGTAACCTTTTGAGACTTTGTACGTCATTTTTGCCACTTTCTTAAAGGCGTCTAGATTTGACGGTACCACATAGTAAAATGGCTGGCTCTTGATGCAATTGTTGTCAAGCAGAGTGCTGGTCCTCTCGGCAGGTAGCAGCACCTCATGCGTTGAGACTTGGCTCACGTCGCCTCCAACGTAGACCATTTGCAACGCATCCATTCCTCCGTTTTAAATGTTCAGGCTCATACCAGCGTCAAGTTTGACTTCTTGTTCGTAGTCATTCCAGGGGATTTTGAAGTTGAAAGGGTCTCCTAAAGGATCTCTAAAAGAATATCCAGAGGGATTTAGGGACGAATCAAAAAAACTTCGCGCATGCGTTTGAGTGTGAAATACAGAGGGATGGAGAAAAGGAATTTATGATAGGGTGAGATAAGCCCAAGAGCGAAACTACCGCGACTTGTACTTATACTCGCCCTCTGGCTCGAGAGACGGATAAGGGTTCAAGTCTGCCTCGTACAACGACAACGCGGATAGACCCCTTAGGTTGACAATTCTGCAGTTGAGCCCGTGTAAGTGAGGAGAGAAGGAGGTGGCATAGGTCTATGCAAGCTTGATACATCTGATCTAGTGCTCTTATTCGAGAATAGTTTTGGCCTTACTGTGGGGATGTGGACGAGACGGAGATGTCGCGAAGTTGTGGGGCGTCGTGCTGCTCACGATCCTTACCCAGCATCTAGCAAGAGAGACGGTTATTATGGGTCTAGAAATCTGTAACGCACTATCTTATATCTAAGTCTGTTCCCTTGGCTTCCTAAATACTTCTAACATGATACGGAGGAATATACACTTCAAGCAGTTGATTGCCCATGATTCATGGGCGGCAGGAAGATGTGGGCAAAGGTCTCCTCTCATGTTTTTGCTGTATCGCATTGCTTGCGGGTGGAAAGCTGGCCGTACAAGGTGATGTCTGGACATCAGAACAGTATTTCTTCGGAACTCTCTGTGTTGCAGCACTATCAAAGTGCCTCCGACGTAGCTGCTTTCTCGTTATGCTCGTCCCTTTGGGCTTGGATGGAAGAAGCGGTGCTCACGAGATACATGCTGATACAAAGATACTCGCCCACCTCTTCCTTGCCGATAATCATGGGGATCGAGTTGCCAAACACCATTTTCGAGTTGTAGACCATGTCCCTCGTGCTGGGGCCAACCATTCATATTGCTGGTGAGGAAGATATGTTCTTTGATAGGCTCGGATCGGTTCGGAGATCGCAGACTTTTCAGGCCGGAGCCAGTGCAGGCCAAATACTTAATAAGCGGCAAGCTGGTATTATTTGTTTGGAGACTCGTAGAGGTAAAGGGTGAAGCCGTTAGGAGGGGCTAGGAGCTTTGATCAATTAGCTGGGCTATTATCTTGATAAATTAGATGCAAACCTTTGCGACACTACCCTAGAACAATAGAACCGATGAATAATAAGGTGGTGGACCTGGATATAAATATATGGGCAATGGAGATGATCCAGGATGCCTTGACTTGGGATGTCAGAATATACGTCGAGGACTTCGGCGGCACAGCTGGAGGGACCGGCGTAGGGACAGGACAACCTGACATTGATTTTAGTGGCATACCACCAGAATAAAGAGACATTATCAGCAATAGTGGTGGGCGCGGAAAAGTAACATTAGAACACAAAATTTAAGACTAATACTCGTCCAGAAGAGTATCCAATTCCAACAATATTATTATGAACAGCGAAAGTTCTAGAGCGGTACTCAGAAGGAAGCCAAAGAATTCTTTTCCCTTCTTGAAGAATCCATTCTTCCTCAACAAAAATCGATGACGGAGACGCTGTTCGAGGAAAGGCTGCATTATTAAAAGGATCAGAAATAGGCAGCGCCTTCCCTGAGCTGGTGTCCCATAGTTTAACTGTCCTGTCCTCTAATTCCAAGGCCAAGGTCTTGCCGTCTGGCGAAAAGGTCGCAGCTGTAACATTGACTAAATGGCCCTTAAGCGTCTGCAGCACCTTCCCTAAGTTGGCGTCCCACAACTTAACTGTCATATCTGTTGATGCCGACGCCAGCATCTTGCCGTCTGGCGAAAAGGCCATGGCTGTGACGTAGTGTGAATGGCCCTTGAGCGTCTGTAGCGCTTTCCCTGAGCTGTCCCACAGCTTGATTGT
>BLYF01000001.1:99954-151562 GCA_014905255.1 Herpotrichia juniperi | reverse complement strand
AAATAGGGTCCTCTAACACCCTATATTAGGGGGCTTGACCCTAATTTAGGGTGCGTTGGTACCACAGTGCCCTTAGCTTGGTTTCAATCTTGCGGCTCTCCATTTGTTCTAAATAGTCTAGTATCGTTCTAGAAACTCATACCAAAGCCGGGCATTCGAAAAATTCGCAGCACCGGCAATTTGCATGCTGCTATTGAGCATGGCCTCAAGAAAATGGTCGCCTTACAGGTCTCTAATCACAGAGAGATATGTCACTAGAAAGCAATCCATTGCCGAGATTATGAAATATATGCAAGAGGAAGAAAACTTTGTCGCAAGGTATTTGTGCCACCACTTGATAAGCCCAGCTTTACTAATGCCCAGTAGCAAATATGCATATGAGCGACAACTCAAAGCATGGGGATGCCGTAAAAACCTCACCGAGGTAATGTGGAAGTTTGTCAATCTGCGGCTCCAGGAGAGAGAGAGATCGAGGGAAAGACGAGCGACGTGTATTATTATGGAAACTTGATCGATAGGGCAACGGCCCAACATCGCGCCGCTCGAGTATACACCACCTTCGAGGAGTCACATTTAGCACGTGAGTAGAGCTCTGCGTCTAAATAAGTAGCCGAGACTAACTTTTGTATACAGTACGTCCAACAACCCCGGATAACGTGGCTGTCATTCCACATATCACCCCATTGTACCTCCATATCATCAAAAGCGACCGGCTTCCTTGGCAGCAATTCTGTGAGCTGGTTGAACCGCAAAGTATAGGTCCACAAGAGGGAATTAATCTTTACAATGTAGCTAATTATGATTCAACAGGCCATAACATATCAATTCAACTTCCTGGTGATATGCGCCGAACAATGGTGCCATATCTGGTTCCTGAGCTCATTTCTGCCAACGATGTTTTTACAAGCACCATGCGAATTGTAGAATATCTTAGTACAATCCTCCCGCTAGAACATGATGACGAGATCTACGATCATCTAAAGCTTGCCTTTGCGGATACCAGCCAGCAGTCGACTGGGGAATTCCTAAAGCTTGCCGTATACTTACTCTCCAACAAATTGTTGCTGAAAGATGACCAACGTTTCCAACGAATCCGATCAGGTGTCAAGATCATCGGCGATGAGTTCTTGAAGTGATTCAAAATAGGAAACAATCGAATGTTTTTCCGCCAAATCCTTGCAATCGCGATTCCGTCAATCGATGCATTTGCGGAGAGCATCTTCTGCAGCGCGGTCGAGAACGGGGACGCATCCATGATCCGAATGCTTCTCGCGTCTGGTATAGATCCAAACACTTTCGTGGAACATGGCAACGATTCCCTCACTCCACTGCAATTCGCTGCTGTCACGGGAAATACTCAAATGGCCAAAATCTTGTTGGAATATGGAGCCGACTTGAAAGCCAGAGACACACGAGTATTTTTATTGTGGAGCGACCGCTATGAGGCGCACCCCCAAACATCCCTCCAGATCGCAGCTCGAATGGGGAATTTGGAGCTGGTAAGGTTGTTGATTTTCGCCGGCGCAGCCGTAAACACCGACAAGTCATTTTTGTCGTCAGCCCTTCAAAACGCTGCAAAAGCCCGACATTATGAGATTTCAGAATTGCTGCTGGGTGCACAGGCAGATATCGATATTTGTTTCGGTCTATATGGGTGTGCTCTGGCGTGTGCTATTGAAGAAAAATGCAAACCCTTGATAAAATTGCTGTTGGACAATAATGCGGATGTAAACTCAATGGGAAAAAACTGCATCACACCACTACATTTGGCTGCCATGGCAAATGACGAAGCTATGGTGTCCTATCTTTTGGAGCGTGGGGCAAAGGTTAACACCCAGGCCCCTATCACCTCCACTCAGATGGGGCTTACAAGAACCGCTCTCCAATGGGCTGCGCAGAACGGAAGCAAGAACATTGTCACTCTCCTTTTCAATGCTGGAGAGGATTTAAATCGAGCACCTGTAAATAAGCGGGACGACACGGTACTTGCAATTGCGGCGGAAGAAAGCAATTATGAGATGGTGATGTATCTTTTGCATGTTGGAGCCAATATGAACGACTGCCGAGGAAGAAGAACTGCTCTTGAAGCAGCTGTAGAGAAGAAGGATGAAAAAATGATTGGGATTCTTCTTGACGCAGGTGCTGATCCAAGTAAAGATAGCTCGATATCACTTGCTACCAAAGCATCTGATTTTGGGTTGCTATTGGTATTGTTACAGAGAGGTGCCGACGTCAACAAGATAAGCCATGATATTCCAGCCGCACTATATCAAGCAGCCTTAGCAGAAGATTTGGAGATGGTCCAGTTCCTCCTTGGTTGTGGCGCTGATCCAAATATTGGCCTGGAGAACACCGAATGGGGCTCCATCCTCCAATTGCTTACCCGATCGAGGAGCATGAAGATCATCGAAGCCAACATTCAGGCCGGAGCTGATTGCAATGCCGCTTACTCCTTCAACTATCCTTTAAATCCTTTGCAGATCGCTGCTTCCAACGGAGGTCTCGAGCTCGTTGAATACTTTATTACAGCAAATGCGGATATCAACTGGCCAGCATTAGAATATGGTGGACGCACCGCTCTCCAGCAGGCTGTGGAAAACAAACATATGCATGTTGTGGAATTTCTTTTAAAAAATAATGCAAGTATCAACGCCCCAGCCAGTCGCAACCACGGCGTTACCGCTCTTCAAGCCGCCATTTCTCAGGATCACCTTGATTTGGTTGAGGTCTTGCTCGAAAATGGTGCCAACCCAGACGATCAACCTTATGAAGAAGAAGGATTATCGGCACTACAGTGTGCTGCTAATCGCGGAAATAATGATCTGATTCTCAAACTTGTGATGGCCGGTGCCATGGTAAATGGTACACCGGCAGATAAGCAGGGGCTCTATGCTATCCAAGCTGCTGCCCTATACGGCCATATTACAACAGTTGAGTTGCTCATTCAACTCGACGCAGATATCAACGCCCCGGCTTGTTTCGAGAGAGGCTACACTGCGCTTCAAGCTGCAGTGAGCAAGGGCCACTTGAAGATTGTTGAGTTGCTTCTCCAACATGGCGCAGATGTGAATGCATCAGGCTCCCATTCTTGTGGGTTTTCCAGGTTCAGGGGTGGGTCTGCACTCGTCGTGGCTGCACGCGATGGCTACATCCGGATAGCAAAATTTTTGCTTGCAAGGGGTGCGAATCTGATTGAGCAAGGGCCATGCCAGCCCTGTACAAGGTAGCAGGCAATGGCAGACTTGACATGATGAAGTTGCTTATAACTCGAGCACGCGAAAATCCAGAGTTCGGTCGAAATCATCTTAAAACGGCGCTTGATGTCGCCAACAAAGCAGGGCATACGGCAGCTGTCAAATTTCTAGAATGCCACAAAGTCATTGTGGGTAGCTCTTACAGGTCGCGCATTCGAGAATGATAAACAGCACACACATTGATTATTTGAGTGGCTGGACGGATTTGTAGTTTATTCTGTTTATTCAGTAATCTGAACGTCGAGCTCGCATTAATAGTTTTTATTCGTAGCATAGATCTCGAAACGCTTGCAAAATCGGTGCATTTTTCTATAAGAATTCCTTGAATAAGTTTCGCCTTCTGTGTCCTGGTACAATCGCCAAAAAGTCGGCCCAGGTAACTCAAGACCTAATATAATAACGATACCTCAGTTTGCCACGGCACATTCAAGGTTTGGGAAATTTGCATAGGCTATTATTTTGGAGTTATCAAGGCTAAAAGCCAGGCGGTTTTGTCATTGCATAGGCGAGGGCGGGCATGTGAAGTAAAGGCGACGCAAATTCAGAAAGCGCCTTAATCGATTTCATCTGAAAACATAGAAGAATGCATTACCCGGGCTGAATAGGCAGGCACGTAAGATCGAACTTTTCAAAACACCAATACACAACTCAGTGCAACATGTTTCCTTTCTTTTAAAGACCTGGCCATTCTACGACTTCCGCAGTCGATCAGTTGGAAACCGAGAATCGCGTGTACTGCTGCCAACAGATGATTCTTGCAGTGCCTATTATGAAAAACTCTGCTATTCCAGATCTAGTTTTTATCTAATCCATGTATCCGCTCGGAAAGAGTCTATTGCGTTTTCAAGTATCTTCTAATAATGCGAATCGCTGTACTCATCTCCAAGATAGCTCACACCGAGTTTGCATCCCAATTTTCAGTTCCATTGTCCGGATAACACAGGCGCCACAGTAATTATCACCTTTTCTTGGATAGGGATCTTCCCATATATGCACATAAAGTGGTAATTTTCAACAAAGAAGTCTTTGAGCACACATAATTGCTGCGATGAATTCCATTTCCCGAGAAAGCATGCAGTAGATAGGCGGAAAAGTGTGCATTGTGATTCCAGCGTATTCTTTGGAATGGCACCTAACAGATAAGTAGTTGCGTTCTAGGATCTTAGGTTCAGCTTGGTGTTATCTGCGAGTTGAAGACAAGATTGAAATCGAGTGAACGGATCTTTCACAGAGTCAGTCCCTGCATCTTAATCGGGATGCCCCATTGTAGTTACAATGAGTCTCAGCAATCCGACCAGTATGTATGCGATGCAGGCCGTGTCACTTGATCCTTGCTAATTGCCACACGGCTTAGGAAAAACTTAGTGCTAGATATAGCGTGTTCAAAGGAACATTGACCTTCCCGTAAAAACAACGTGCGATAATAAAGCAACGCTTCGTTGTTCAACATAAACATAAATTGAGATAGTAGTACGTGTAGATATTTATAGGGAAAGAGGACGTTTAATTATGACCCACATTGTGTGGTGATTTCGTATCGTCGGAAAACGTTCTAACGTCTCTCATGTCCTTAAATTTGGGTCAAATCAACCTTTGGGAGGCTTATTTGGCAGTTGGATGATGGAGCTAGGGTAACAGCCAGAGATTTTGTGATCCCTATCTTTGCTACAGTACAACGGCGCCGCACTAATGACATCTGCATAGTTCATAACTTCGCTGAAGAACAAAAGACACTGAGATTGTTTCAGGCCAACCCACAGACTTTTTATTTTTTAGCGGAACTGAGTACTTGAGTAGGCACGTTTGTTAGATTAAGTCTGTATTAGGCAGGTGTGCAAGAACCTGTGACAACTTTGGTAGCAGAACATATGGCGTAGGGTTCTTTAGCCACTATGTGGTCTTTACTTTCTGGTGCACAACTCCTTGGAGCCTCGCAAAGTTGGCAACCGATACCTCCGCACGATTTATAGTGAGGAATTTTTTTCAGGTGTTCCTAAGCTTACCTGGTCACAAGCTGTTGTGTTATGATTTTTCTATAACGGCGCGTGGCGCAACCGGCGCATCCGTACTCTGGGGAACGTGACACTTCCGAATAGAGAGGACGGAACAGAGCTGCAAAGATGCAGAAACAGCTCGCTTTCGAGATTTGGACGGTTTGGAGGCTTCGGGTGAGCTTTGGTATTTAGAGGGGCTTATAGTTTCTTCGGGTAAGGCGCCTTCTACCCTACTGGCTAGTGTTCGTGGGCCCACTCCTGTTTTTCCAGCTCGTTGCCAGATTCTCATTACAGTCTTGGCTTTCGAGTAATCCCCGACGTTGAGAAGCCCGATTTCTAAACTGACCTGTAATAGATCCATTAATCCCAACCAAAATGCGCGACAGCCCTGCATCAAACTACACTTATCGGCCAACGGGACGTCGATTTTTGACCAGGAGCTGCATCCTTCGCGGATAGCCCCCACAATCTGCTTAAATTACGATGAGGGGTTAAGCTGAAACTTGGCGCGAACTACGCCGCATTACCTCATGAACATTAGCCCTCTATCTCAGAATTCCTCATGCATTGCGCTTTACCTTAAGTTTACGAAAATCTTGTTTCATAGACCTTTGTGATTCAGCTCGACCGCGCCACTCCAGAGTTAGATCATAATCGTTAACCGTTCGAGGTAGGGCTGTGTTGGGTGTCAGACCCTAGTGATTGGGGGCCATTGACCATTCATAAGGGTGAAGTCTCTCTCAAATGTGCCAGCAGCCTCAAACACATCACTCCAGCTTCTCGATCTTGCGCCAGAAATTTGGAGGGAACCCGTCGTAATGGTAAGCTAACGATTTTCCCCTCCGTGTCCTTGTTCTACTGCGACGACAGGCCTCGTTGCGATTCTCAAGGCTATATTGAACGGTTTTCTAACTGTCGTAATTCTAGGCAGGACCGAAGAATTTCTTGAATGTACTGGAGCCTGGAACGAATCCAAAGATTGAGTAAATTAACACGCTCCCGTACCTATTTCCCTGACTTGGCTGAGTAGTAGACAGTATTGTTGCGGTGCATGGATTGAACCCGAAGAATAAAGACAGCCATGCTGAAAAGACATGGACGGCCGGCGATAAGCTTTGGTTGCGTCACTTTCTAGCGCCTAAGCTCCCAGAAGCAAGAATCCTTCTCTTTGGATACAACTCGAACGTCACAAGAGATTCCAATGCAATGCACATTGGTGATCATGCTACGAATCTACTGAATAGGCTAGTGGGCAAAAGGTCCGAGGATCCCGAACGGCCGATCATATTCGTGGCTCATAGCTTAGGAGGGCTTGTAGTAAAGAAGGTATGGCACTTTCTAGTACTATTTTAATTCACTAGTGCTTCACGGAAAAAGGCTCGGCTGAATCATAGCGTCTAGGCATTAGTCGAAGCAAAGCTAAACAAGGGCTACGACGCGATACGTCTGGCAACATACGGAATTGCTTTTTTCGCAACACCTCATCTCGGCGGTAATTATGCTGCATTAGGGAAAATATTAAGCGACATCGCCAATGTAACCTCTCTGAGTCCGCGGAGTACGCTGGTGAAAGACTTGCAGAAATCGTCCCCTTTCCTAGGAAGACTGAACGAAGATTTCCGGCACCAATTGGAAGATTACTACTTCGTTAACTTCTTTGAGACCCGATTGTACGGTGGTGGTCTCGACGTAGTGAGTATTGGTAGCTGAATGAACTCTTTAAGGAACGGAACTCTGATCAGTTATAGATTGTTGACCGTGAATCTGCACAACTAGGCCTCTCTGGTTCCCGTGAAGTTCTCGTGCCATTCGATGCCGATCACAATAATATCTGCAAGTTCGCAACCGAGAACAGCGACTATGAGCAAGTTGAACAAAACATCATGCGGCTAGTCAAGGGTGCACTTGAACTTCAAGCCGTCGCAGAGCGAAAGCGCCGTCGTTCATCTGCATCGCCCTTCTTCGGCAGCCCTCACCCCTTTTCGGAACGCCAGTTCTCCTCTCCTACCCTAAATTCTGATGGTTATACAAGCACTGACATGCTGGGGCACTATAGCGGCCCGATCTGTAAGTAATTCTAATGCTTCCAATATAAACGCGGGAGCTAGCTTTTAACATCATTCGAATGCTGCAGTCGAAGTTCCTCACAATAAAAACCGCAACTTCGTCGGGCGACAAGATATCGTTCAAAGGGTGGTCGATCATCTCACTTCAGATAGTGAGGCACAGCACCGGATAGCCTTCTATGGGCTCGGTGGGGTAGGGTATGGACTCCTCACCACATTCGTACGATTGTAGGGTGTGGGACTAATCTAATTAGTAAAACCGATCTGGCGATACAATGCGCATATACCATTGGAGAGTGTTATCCGGACGTGTCAGTGTTCTGGATCCAAGCCAGCAGCTTCGAGCATTCCCATCAGTCCATCGTGAAAATCACCAATGTTCTTAAGACAGCAGGGACCGACGCGCCCAACGCTGATGTTTTTGGATTGTTCCGCGACTATCTGCGGAAAGGCCATAATGGTCGCTGGGTGCTGATAATTGACCACGCGGACGATTTTGAAAGCCTTATACTGACCCCAGGAGATAGCAATAAGCACATTGGCCTCCAGTCGAAGAGACTTCTGGATTACATACCAGATTGCTCTCATGGCTCAGTGCTTCTAACCACTCGAAACAAAAAGGTTGCTACACGCTTCGCCGATAAGCAAGGCCTAGAGCAGGTTCTTCCACTGATCAGAAAGGAGTCTGAACAGCTAGTCCAGCAATTGTTGGACACGGAACAATGCCGAGATGGCGGCATCGACGAGCTAACTGAAGTCTTGAATCACTTTCCTCTCGCTATCGTTCAAGCGACTTCATTCATTCGGGGCAATGGCATTACAGTACAAACGTATCTTCAGCGTTATCGAGAAAACAAGCACAATGCACTTGAGCTTTTTGGTCATGGTTTAGTGGAATCGGACGATAGCGAAGCTGTGACGACAACATGGATGATCTCGTTCAAGCAGCTTCAGGCGAACAACGAATACGCAGCCAGTCTGTTTTCTTTGATGGCGTATCTCGACCACAGTGAAATCCCCGAGTCCCTTCTTGCTGATATAGATCACAGTATGACGGGGCTTCAATTCGAGAAAGCGTGCGGAGAGCTCAAAGCCTTTTCTTTCATCTCGGAGGCGTACTCTATCCCGTCATCGGCATCCTCTGGCATAAATTCTATACCGCGCCTATTCAATGTCCAGCCCATCGTACAACTCGTTATGCGACTCTGGCTTCAGCAACACGATCAGACGACAAGATGGTCCGACGCTGCGCTAGTTGCAGTGTCAAAGATATTTCCCCCCGCAGAAAGTTCGATGGAGCACTGGAGGGCATACGAAATGTACCTTCCACATGTACAGGCAGTGTTGGAACACCTGGGCGAATCCACAGGCGAGCAGCAACACAAGGCCAATTTGCTACACAACGTTTCGTGGTTCTTCCGAGTTCGAGGGTTTCACGACACCGCTGTGCGCATGGGACGTGAAGCGTTGGCAATCCGGAGGCAAATCCTTGGAGACGAAGACGAGGCTACTTTAGCCAGCGTACACAGCCTATCTCGCATTCTGTTCGAGCAAGGCAAAATAGAAGAATCCGAAGCGCTACAGGTTCCAGCAATCGAAATATGCAAGCGCATCTTCGGTAATGAGCATAACTATGTTCTTAAGAGTCAAGGCCATCTAGCTGCAATACGGGGAGTGCAAGGAAGATACGCGGAGGCCCTCGAGTTACAGGAGTGCATCCTAGAGATTAGCGAAAGAACTCTCGGCCAGTGTCCAGCAACATGGCTCGCGATGCGTGATCTTGCTATAACCCTAAGCTACATGGACCGCAAGACTGAAGCAGAGGATTTGCAACTAAAAGTATACATCGCACGACAAGGAAACCTTGGCGAGGACCACCCAGAGACATTGGTTATCATGAACGATCTTGCTACTACTTATATTGAGCAGTCACGGTTTCCGGAAGCTGAAGTGTTGCTCATGAAGGTTACGGCACGCAGCAAGCGAATTTTGGGAGAGAGACACCCACATACTATCGCTGCGTACGAAGAACTAAAGGAGGTGTTAAAAAGCCAAAAAAGGAAGACTGAGCAGGCGAGGAGGCTGGAAGGAGTTCTTCGGCAGATCAAGCGAGAGTGGAAAGAGAGTGAGGAGAACGCCGGGGTCCGCAAGAGGCCAAACGCGAAAAGAACCCTGAGTAGTTCGGTCGTCACTTATATATACCGAAGGCCGACGGCGATAATAGATGAAGCGGACGAAGACAACAGGAGTGAGATAGGAGGCAATAACGTAGAAGGGTTAGGCTTAGGATTAACGCTTACAAATTCTCGGAGCCCGGCCCTAGACGAGAGCGAGGAGGATGATGAAGAAGACGACACGGAAAGTGAGGAGTTCGAGATGATCAAGAAAGGCTTGTTAATCATGATGAGGGGAATGATGAGTCTCCCCATTTTCAACATTGTTAAGATCGCTCCGGCAGAAGAGCCTATGCCGCAATCGACACCAAACAATGCGCCACAGGATGCTTCAATCAGCACACCGCAACTGCGCAGCTTCGAAAACGAGGATTCTCAAGCACAAGTACAGCCCGAGCCGGAGGCCTCCAGGTCCGATACCGCCTTGACAACATCATCGTCCGAAAAACCCGCCTACAGTAACAATAAAATTCTCAGAACCATTGAGAAGAAGGTCGAGCGCAACATTAACAAAGAGACCCGCGAAGCTCTTTTGAAAGAGAGCATGGACCTGCTCGAGACGACGAAAACGAAATGGAAGAAGACAAATTTTAGAGATTTGAAGGTAGCCTGGGCACCTAAGACTCAAGTCAAGAAAGAGAAGGAGGACGAAGCTTCAACCGAGACTGAAACTGAAACCGAGGCTGAATGTAAGAAGGAAACAAAGTAGAGGAATTTGGAGCATGTCGGAGGCTTTGATGAGGATTACATGTACATACGATGTGAAAACGATATGTATTAGTACTTGATATGGTCACTATTCACTAGCTTAAGAAGTAATATGCTCAAATACTTTCTTACCTTTTACAGACTATGCAAGTGAACCAGCGAAGGAGGCTTTCGAGAGATTCATGGTCAACCGTCCCGGTTTGTGCGGATACTTTTCGTCGAATATCCTTCCTTCGTAATAAAAGGTCCAGTTGGGTTCTATCGTACAGAGCTGCAGAGGAAATGTCTACCGAATTTGGAAAGAACAACGCGTCTTCCGACGACGTGGAGTAGAATGTTTTGCAGTTGTAGCCCATAGATTATACAGGCAGCGAATCAATGCAGATGTCATATCGAGCCTAATTGGGAACCAGTAGACCCCGGAGCAGTGAGGATTTCAGGTAGATCAAAGCTTCTCCACGAGTACGAAACCTGAATCCAATATTGCTCGGTCATTTCCCCCACAGGTAGCTAGGGAGCCATTGGTCTCAGCCTACCGGTTCGTAAAAGGCTTTATACTGTTCTATCCATCGAAAACATATGAGATTGGTTATTCTGCTTATTTTTTGGGTGGTTTAGGATGGTGATGTGATCCAGAGCTTACAGAAGTATATCCTGAGGTCCTGTGGGACCCGAATTGAAAGCGGCTACTCCATCTAACTGCCTGGTCGTGCCCTTATCAGACTTCTGCTTTCAGACTCGATGCTCTTAATGCGTACAGTTCTCGCTATATTGAAGGTGAAGAGCGATGCATTTATTCCCACCCATGGACACATAGAGGGTAACTTTTCCTAATCTGGCACGCTAAAGACGCGAAATCAAATGCCCCACAAAGAGAGGGACTAGCTCAACTTTCCACGGTAATTGATTTATAATAGATTGGAACACACGCACACAGCATCAACCTAAATCTGAACAGCTTCGACTTTCGTGTCTGAGTGGAACTAGCGTAGAACGGCTTCTAAGTTCATTGTGACAAACATTCCATTTCCATTTACATCAATCTTCGTCGTAATCTTGAGATCGCTCAAATTAGCTCAGTGCTTCGAAATCTGTATTATTGAGTAGCGAGCAAATGTTGAAGCTGCACTCTCGCTACTAGGTCCGCGCTAGGGAGTTCTGTTGCATTCTGAATCTGCTTTTGCTTGTCGTCTAGTTTCTGATATGTGTGTCCTGGTACGAGTTGCTTGAGCCTACTAGCAGCAGCATAATCCTTTATCAATATTTTTGCGTGGGGGCAGCCAGGGTCGTTGAAGGTACGGTAAATTTGAAATCAAGCAAACTAATGAAATGAGGTTGGGCGTGTGGATGTGCACAGTCGTATACTCCAAGAAATGACTTGACAAGAAACTGATAATAGCCATAAAGAGGATATTAATTGAGGGTGTCTGGTTTTTGCAGCGTCAGGGAAAACTCGACATTCAAGATATGATTCAACGAAACTTTGCGACCATTCCTCAAACAAAAAGTCTCCAAGTCGCCAACACAGTTGCGAGATCCATAAGGTTTGGAAAGCTCTATGGACATGGATCTTCATCTGGCATGTCAAAACTTGCATGCCCAACACACAGCTATCGGATGACTGAGGGCCCCTAAAGGGTCCCCAGTGCGAGTACCAGGAGATGCTGCCTCCGAAAAGCGCAACCCTGATCCCCAATGCCCCGAGCCGATGATAAGAGGCGACTCAATGATGGGGTAGACATCTTTCAATACCTGGCGAATGAATAATGGTCTTCAGGATGTTCGACCGGTTCATCGCGGATCGGGGAAATGAGTTCCGCGGGCAAATTATGTTTGAGATAGTGAAAGTACTCTGGAGTGTTAGTTGACGGCAGTACTTGTGAGGAACTTGCGTCTCATCACTGCATGAATGGTAGCGATAACTATGCGCAGCTCTATTCGCCTCGCCTAGGTCTTGATGCACCGTGCCTTTTCCCCGAGCGCCGATTTCTGGGTCTCCCGCTGCCTGTCTCACTCGGGTTGTGTGCTTCAAAATCCTCAACTTCCTTGAATCCCCAAGGTAGCCTTCCATGAATGTTGGATGACAACACTAAATGTCGTCCTAAGATGAGTGATCACTAAACCAAGTTTCCACTGTTAGCATAGCGGAGCTTTCCTTGAATGAGTCATCGCTCATTATGACGACGAGGTGCGGTCGAGGGATTAGTCGTTTAGTCAAAATTCCTTTGATAGGTGTGCGCCCAAGAATCAGCACTATGCCGCTTCTGACCCAAACAATGATGACAAATGCCCATCCTCGTCAACTCCTGCCTTCGGACGGTACCCCTCACGTCTGCTTCATCATCGTTATTAAAAATACGTATAAACGCAACTATGCCCGCTCCTCACTTATCTTATTATTCTCTGATACAGTTTGCTCACCTTAGTATACGCGAGCCTAATTCACACTGCAATTGCGACAGCTACACAACATGGCCGAGTACTTGATCACCCTGCGAGCTCGTTTTCATCATCTAATGTAGTATAGTCTTGTAAAGCTTGCCCAAAAGCTTACCTCCGAAGGGCCTCACAAGTACCAAACAACCCCTCGTCGTGTTCGTGGCCTATTTAACGGCAAGTACGCTTTCGATACGATCAATGCGTACCATGTCTGGGAACATTCATACTATCCTCAGTAAGAGATCAATCATTCCGTATCACGTAGACCGTGATGATCCAAGACTGATAGAGTATAGATTCTACGTTCCATTGAAGAGCTTCACATCTGATGCAACACTCACCAAGACTGCCGAAATCAACGACACAAACGGCGGTGCACACTTCGCACGCCTGTCCGTCGGTGACAAGAGCACCGAAAAAGTTATCATTTTCAACGAGGGCCCTTTGAAAGACCTCGTCAAAGTTGACTTCGAAGAGATAGACCAATGGTTCGAGGAGGACGTCCGTATCTACCAGCATCCAAAGGATCCCTTCAAGCGAATTGATATTCTCAATTCCGCCCGCCCGGTAAAGGTCGCGCTCGATGGCGTGACTCTCGCCGAAAGCGTCAATCCCCTGTTCCTTTTTGAAACAGCGCTCCGGACGCGGTACTATCTCCCACCAACAAGTGTCAATTGGGAGTATCTGACCAAAAGCGACACCGAGACATACTGTCCCTATAAGGGCAAGGCGAACTACTACAATGTGAACATCAACGGGAAAGAGTACAAAGATCTGGTTTGGTATTATGTGTACCCCATAGCGGAGAGTGGGCTGGTTGCAGGGCACTTGTGCTTTTACAATGAGAAGGTGGACATCTGGGTTGATGGAGTGCAAGAGAAGAGATAGTACAGACTCTGCTTCATTAGGTTACTACTACTGAATATCAACGCTGCGATATAGCGCTAAGATTGATCTTTCTGTTCAGTATCTATTGGACAGCTGCTTGCCTTTCTGAACTACCAAGCTCTATGATAATGAATGAATAAAAAATTAGGATACTACAGATCACTTCCGAGTAAAATAGATTGAAGTTCAAAATCGCTATATCGACCCTGATAATTCATCTTTACTCCAACTTTTGAGAATGATGTAAGAGTGTTGGGCTGTCGAACGATTTGTTGCACTCAAACTTTTCTTTTGTGGATCCGCAGCTACAGACTGATCGCTATGACACAGTTAGCTCAATCCGAACCAATGAACGAAGATACCGGAGGACTCACCCTCTAACCTTCAATGTCCCCTCGAACTTTTCCTCCATGCGTCGAATCAGCTCGTCCTAGTTCTTGATGATGGCCCCCCAGTCTTTCAAAATTTCGTCATTGCTGTTTAACAGATTCTTGTTCTTCTTAATGTACATGGCATCAGTTTCTGTGATCTCGCCATTCTTCTGCATGATCGTCTTTTTGGACCTGTTGATCGTATTGCTCATCTTGATGATCTTGTCTTTCATCTTAATGGTTTCGTCCTTGGCCATGATCACCTTCTCTAAGACGCCCGATGTTATGTTCTGCTTCTCGATAGTTGCGTGCAAAAGCATGGTCGCATCATCATTGATGTCCCTTGGCTGTTGTTTTGGCACGGTCGTTGCGCTGTTGGCGTCGATTGTCTGGTTCGGCGCGACATCGACATTGGTACCCACTTGTTTCGGAGGCACCGGAGAAGCAGGCTTGGACTTCTGGTTCTTCAAATTCTTCTTAGATGGCATGGGGCTGCTCAATTTAGTGCACTATATGGATAGTAAGTTGGTAGGCCCACCCCACCGCAGGAAAGATTCTGTATACAGCTCGCGGCAAGATTTATTGATTTATGACCCGAGTCTCAGAATCACGAACGGAGCGGATATGTTTGGAATTGGTGACACAGAGATCCCGTGAACGAAGAATTTCTTTATTCCGCCTTGATTCTATTCATGATAGCCATTACAGCTAGAACAGGATAAAGTGTCGTCGGACAGCCAAGGAAACTGAACATCAGATCTTATGGACTGTTCAAGCTTTGCCGACTAGCCATTGCGTCGCATTGACTAGTGCTGCAGCGAAGCTACTTTTACAGTTGCGTCGTTGCCTGACCGCGAGTGCAAAGGCTTCATATGGCATCAGCAGTCCCACAATTCAACGTGGTCATATGCAGTCGCAGACTTCAATTTAAGAGTTTGGTACTTGGCTTCGCGCCTTTGAGATCGAATTGTGGCCGCTTCCTTTTTAGTCGACTGTTTGTTAACTTCCGGCGCTTGAAGAAGGTTTACCATGTTGGCTTTCTTATATTACATCTTGTCAGTTTTAGGTGACCATTCGGATCAGGCGTAACAATTCCTCTATCAGATACAGTAGGGTTTGGTAAGACTGTTTCGGTCCTAGTGCGCTCAGCTAAAATTGTCAACCACTAATCGGATCGCGACGAAACGTTTCGTTGGAGCTGAGAATATGGAGAACATGTTGTCACCTCAGAGGAGAATTGACTAGTCGATAGGTATCATAGGTGCGTCATGGAACTACTACAAACTATTCCAGCAGGGCTCGGCTCGGACAAGCTGATCCTTTGCCCTCGGCCTAGATTTGCCTGACGATTGCGCAAATCGTCCATGGGCGCGAAAACGTGGAGTACAGGATCACAGAAGGAGGGATGGTACTAAAAGGTAAAGCACACATCGCTGAGGAAACATAATTTCATGCTGTACCAACACCCATTCAAGGCTGCTACAGCATTAGTGCCCTCGACAGAAGACATCGATATCGGAACAACGTTTCCCCCATATCCAGAAGCTCCTTCGACTCCTGAAACGCTGAATCGGACCTTAGTGGAGCTGACCGCAGCGCCCAGAGCCGCGGACCCTGGGCAGGACGACCAAGGGAAATATGAACCCATCATGTCATCGCGCGTCAACTCAAAATGGTGGCGACGATGTTGAGCAATTCAACAGCGCGTAAGAGAATGAATCTGGGCGATCAAGAGAGAGATGCGATGGATGGGATGGGATGGGATGAAGTTCATTTTGGCTTTGGAGATCGACGACGGTTGTATCGTGGAGCGCTAGTGACACGGATGCAGCGGGAACGAGCACGTTGCGAAGACGCGAGGAAGAACATGGTGCCCTCATGTCGGCGCTGCGACGGCCCTGAGTACAGCAGGAGTCTTGTAAGCGCACTGCAGCGCTGGGCAATATCGGCCAAGGGCACATTATCGAGTCCATTGTCACGGCGGCGCCTACACTGCTCGTATTCTGAAATCGGAGGGTGCAAAGTCGAAAGTCAAAATGGGGTGTGAACCGCGTTAAAGTCAGGTGAGATGGCTGCCCAATAGAGGGTGCAGGGCAAAATTCAGGGGCGAGGGCTGCTTGGGTCCTGCAAGCGTCCACCCCGTCCATCCAACCCTGCTCCCCAGCGCGTTTTTCGCTCAAAAGAGCGACGCGGGTGGAAGGATCGACGTGCCCAGCGGCGTACCTGCTCGAAATAGCATCAGCATGTACGCGAAACGCCTGGGGCTTCCCAAAGTTTTAATGTTTGCCATGCACGCCCAGCGTTGCGCTAGGCAAATTTCGCTCGCGTCATGCACCACCACGGAGGCAATATATATTACAGGGCGTTGCCCTACCTTTCAGAGCTTCACGAGTCTTCGTCTATCCCCTCATTGTCCTCTTGTCATCACTCACAGGGTGTAATAGCTCTGCCTTTGGAGATCTTTGTCATCTCCGTACATTCGCTTTTCATAGTCACTCGCTGACCTCTTTTACACAATGCGTACATCTACCTTAATAGGCTTCGCGGCCGCATTCGCGAGCGGTGCGTCGGCAGCCTGCAGCGCTGCCCTCAAGATCGACGACTTCTCCAAGTGGTCGAGCAACACCAACAGCCTGAACTCGTGGACCAGCGGTTTGTACCACCTTTAATCCCCCAAGAACCCCACTAAACCTAATTCAGACGATGCCTCCATGGCTGCCATCTCAGCAACGGGAGGTGTGCTTTCTTTTACGCCCAAGGCTGGTGCTTACTTTTACGAGTCCTTCACGTGCCAGGCCGCAACCGGAAATGGCTACAATTCCGTGCAGTTCGGCATCAAGGGCCCCGCTGGTGGTTCTGCAACCCTAGAGATTCAGACCCAGACCTCGTGCACCGCCACCACCTACACGTCTAATTTCTTTGCCATCAGCGGTCTGACCGGAGCGTCCCAGACTATCACCGTTCCCCTGAGCTCCTTCACAGGCGCAAACGGCAATGCCATCACTGCCTTTGTCTGGTCCGGATTCTCTAGCAACGTTGCAGGATGGCAGTTGAGCAACATCCAGTTTGGGTGCGGAGGCACTGCTGCTTCTTCTTCAGTCGTTGTCTCGACTAGCAAGCCCGCTTCTTCCTCTGTGGTTGTCTCGACCAGCAAGCCCGCTTCTTCCTCTGTGGCTGTCTCGACCAGCAAGCCCGCTTCTTCCTCCGTTGGTCCCTCTTCCACCGTCGCTCCCTCTTCCACCATTAAGACCACCGCAACCACCCTGGCGACCTCCGCTATCCCAGCTGGAACTTGCGCCCCGCTTCTCATCGACGACTGGACCTCCCAGTCTCGTCTGACCTTCCTCTTTTACAATGCCATGCTTGAGCCTACTTCTGACGATGCAACCATGACCTCGCTCGTTGTCGGCCCTGCCAAGAACCGTGTGACCATCACTCCCAAGGACACGAGCTCGTACTTCTACTCTCAGCTCGGATGCACAAATGCTAAGAACATCTACGGTGGTCTTTCTCTGCGCATCAAGGCCCCAGCTGGAACGACTTTCTCTGTTCAGCTTGAGTCATCTGCATCCTGCAATGTCGGAACTACTGTTGCTGTTAGCCAGACCACCTCCCAGCTTGCCTGGACTTTCGATGGCACAGAGAAGCTTTACACCATCCCGTTCTCCAAATTCACGAATCTAGACACCAGCAAGCTCGTGACTCTATTCTTCTCTGGCTTCACCAAGGCTGTGACGTTCGGACCTGTTGCATTCTACTGCGGAACCACCGGCGCCGAGTACGTCGTTACCACGACTACCCCCGCCGCAGGTCCATCCTCCACTGTAGCAGCACCTACTGGAACTGCTGCTGCCCTCGTTGTCGACAAATTCGCCAGCGCCGACTCCAACGCTCTTGGCTTCTGGCACGGTGGCGATGACGGCATCACCCTAACTTATGCCAGCAGCAAGCTGACCATCAAGTCCACCGATGCCGACTACTCCTATTACACTCAAGTCTCAGGCTCCTGCTCCGACTTCAGCAAGTACAAGGGCTCTTATCTCCACATCGCGTACTCTGGAACCGTCGCCTTCACTGTCGCGCTCCAGCAGCACAACAGCCAGTGCAACGAGGCCATTGCTCCTTACCCCGAGACCTGGGACTCTGCCGAAGCGTTCCGTTACGCCAAGAACGGACACATCTACATCCCTATGAACCACTTCAATATCAACCTGGCTCGTACCATTGGCATCAGCATCAAGGGTTTCTACTCCGCAGACCCGGTCACCCTTTCTTTGATCGAGATCATCCCCTCCGTGCCCGCAGGAACTATAATTCCCAACAAGCAAGAAACCGGTACCTTGGCATTTGCCTGCACACGCCCCAACTCCTTCGCCTTCGCGATCGATGATGGATCACCAGAGTACGCGCAAGAAGTCATGAACGTCATCAAGAGCGAAGGCATCAAGGTCACCTTCTTTACCGTTGGAGCACCCCTCCTCGACACATCCACCAATCTCACCAACGTGTACCGAGAGATGCAGTCCCAGGGCCACCAGATCGCACTCCACTCGTACACCCATCCTAAGATGGAGGGATTACCTGACTATGCGGCCATTGACTGGGAATACAACGAGGACATCAAGGCCGTCAACAAGCAACTCAACGGACTCCACACACCCTACTTCCGCCCTCCTTTCG
The DNA here is from genome assembly GCA_014905255.1 of Herpotrichia juniperi. NCBI lineage: Eukaryota > Fungi > Ascomycota > Dothideomycetes > Pleosporales > Melanommataceae > Herpotrichia > Herpotrichia juniperi. The sequence continues at coordinate 132,988 of BLYF01000001.1, read as the reverse complement.
GAACCGAAGGTGCGCGCATGCGGTCCCGTCTTGCGAACGCTGTCGGAGAGAAGCCAACTATTACTATGTGGTCCGTTGATGTAGAGGACTGGTTGTGGGCACAGACGGATACTCCTGAGCAGCAGTTGACTGCTTTCCAGAGGGATGTTGATAAGGGCGGTAATCTCGTGGTTCTTCACTACCTGTATCCTTCCACGGTCAGCTATCTGAGGCAGTTCATCCAGAAGGCAAAGGCTACTGGAAAGCAGCTTATGCGTGTAGATCAGTGTATGATGGATCCTAACGCGCCGCCGCTATAGATGAATGTTAGTGGAGAATGTATAATGAGGGATGGGTTGTTGATAAAATGAGGTTGGACGCATTGCTTTGCTGTGGAGAGGTTCACACAAAAGTAATCTTTAATGACCTTTAATATGGTTCAATATATTGCATTGCATTATGGCACTTCGGTTTATTCCTGTTCTTTATGCTCTCCGCTTCTTAACTTGACATCTTCTCTCACTCTCTGTTCATCTTCATGTTTGAGAATAATGATGTCCTGTGTCGGAAGTACAATCAAACCACCAGGATAGAGAAATTCCCTAGGTGCAGAAAAGTAACCCTCATACCGTGTAGAGATGGGAAAACTCCGTTAATATAGTAAATAACACCCGGTTTATTTGTGCAGTAGGACATAATAAACCTGGATATTACAGTTCTTAAATCTAGATCCCTCACGTTCTAGAGGTGTAGGTGTGAGATTAAGCTGATATCAAGACGTCCTAGTGTTTTCGAAATCTCCTTAATTCCCATAGGTTCTGGTGTCGTACAGGAGCACGATAAGCTAGAAAATGAAACTAAAGGTGTATAGATAATTTGCCCCAGATAGTTACTTGAAAACTTGCGAGTACGTTGCCAGATTCGATTTTCTAGACACACCACTCAATATTGACTTAAAGAGGAGGCGGTATCACGCCAGGTATCACTTTCGGGAGAGTAAGTGGTAGAGAGAACTCGGATCCTATATGGCTTGTCGATGTAGAGATTGAGCCATTTTCAATCTCCATGGAAAGATGAACGAAGTTCTATGTAGCAATGATTTAGTTTATTACCTACACTCTAGTCTATTGATTGGATCCTTGAACATTTGTCTGAACCCCAGTCGGGTTCTTGAGGGGGTTGGAACTATTGGCTGTATATCTTGGATTACTTACTACATGCAACAGAATCAAGCCGATACTGCTAGACGCTACGATACTATGTATTATTTTGAAGATTGGGACAAACCCCAGATGAAGGTAACAGCTTTTTAGAACACAGAATTTGCTTGCACAAAAAATATTGTATGCTACAATGGGTCGGTAACCAAGAGTGCCGTATTTAATCGAAAAGTCTAAAGAAGTAGTGAAGTAGTGCGATACTCATGCCTTCATCTGCATCTTGGATTTGATTATACCCAGCTACAGCCCATACCGGTCTTGTGAATAGTAGCCATTACATATGGCGGCGGCATATTCAAAACGCCTGCTTCAAGATGCGACCTTTCACCTCACCATCACCAATTACGTCACCGCCTTTCTCTCGAGCACAATGGAAATTCTTCACAGTCTGACAACTGGGCTCACCATTACTCGTTAGTTCCCTCTCACAACCGTAGACCTATGTCAACCCCTCACCACTCATACACTTGCACCTGCCTCCAACCATCCACCACCCTTGAATTCTCTCATCCGCCCGTTACTCCCACATACAACAATCGCGACCTGAATCAGCAATATGGCAGAGGTGGAAGTCGCGCGCCTGCAGCAAGCGCTCAACGCCTCCAATGCAACATGCGCGGGTTTGCAGCAGGAACTAGAGGCAGCCCAATGCCGCGCGCAGAGCCGATATAGCGATAAACTCCTCGCAAACCGACGTGTAGAGCAACTAGAAAGTATCATCCGCGATAGAGACTTCATTCTCAAGCATGAGATGACGAAAAGACTAAGTCTTGAGCGGTCGCTAGAAGCACTGATCGAGCAGCTAGAACAGGTGAAGAAAGAGAAGGATGCAGCGATCGATGTTATAAAGAATTCAGTCACGAACGGCGAAATGGATCAAGAGAGACAGAAAATGAAGGCGCAAAACGAACAAGAAATACGGATGCACAAGCTGGCCGCGGGTCAGGAGGCGCAGAGATTGAGAGTCTCGTGGCAGGACGAGGCACGGAAGAAGCATGAGCAAATTCTCGCTGCAAACCAACAACTTCAAAAGCTGTATCAAGATGGTCAAGAAGAGATCATGAAACTGAAACAGAGCGAGGATAGTCTGACAAAAGAGTTGACATGGCACAAAGAGAAGATTCAGCAGCGAGCGCTTGAGCAGCCTACTAGAATTATCACTCATGCTATCGGGTCTCCAAGCCTGATGAGAGATCGGAAGAAACGCAAGCTCAATGAGAATGGGTAAGTATCCTCTCATCTCACTAGACAGTCTATTTGCTCATTGTCATCGCCAGTTCACCGGCATCTCGGCGGCATTTCAGCCCACGACAACCACCCACAGCCTCACCTGGACGCAATCATCATATTAGCCCTATGAACCGGCCACCACCGCCAGCACCAAACTTCTTGGGAACCGCGTCGCCTTCTCGCGCTATAACCCCGGCTAATCTGGCGCAGGCGTTCGCTGCTAGTGGAATTGATGCAGGCTTCAACCCGTCTCAGTTACAAAACCTTATCAGCACACAATCCACTCATGCAGGTACACCTAGCGGCTTCCAGAATTTTCCTACACGCAATGGCTTCCAGAATCACCCGCCTTCACGCCCAGGCTCTGCTATGGCGTCAACTGTGTGGAACTCACCGCTCATCCCGGCAATGGGAATGCTGATTCCTGAAACACCTCTGCAAGGCGAAGGCATGTCTCGTCCGGTGACACCTTCGCGACAGATGCACAACTCGAAATCAAAACCCCAACAGCCGCAAGGCCCTATGACACCATCTCAAAGGGATGTAGAGCTTATAAAACTAAAAAAAGAATTCGATACATGTTCAGCCCAGGAAAAGCAGCATCTTCGGACCTTGACGTCCCCAGAACGGCATCGCTACCTTCAGCAGCGCCTGACTGACCGAATAAATATGAGTGGTAGATCGCAAGAAGCGAACCTCAGTCGGAAAGCTCGAATCCCGGAGCAGTACGATGTGTTCAATCAAACAGCCCAGCAGCCGCCTCCATCGTACAATCAGCATAACCAAGGCGGTCAACAGTTTCAGCAGACTCCACAACCACAACAGTGCAGCATCAATGCTCAACAAACCTTCAAGATATCTCCATTCGGTCACGCTCTCCTACACGCCTCACAAAAACAGAATTCTCAGCAAATCCAACAACAGCCGCATTTTGCCAACAACGTCCAGCCAGATTATATACACCCTCAGTCACAGATACAAATCGCTCAAATGCGACCGGCTATCTCACCACCGAGCAAACAAGACAACAACACTTCCTCAGAGCCAGTGCAACCGCAGTCAAATGAGGCACCAAACGCCCGTCCGAAGGCAACTGCTAAGATCAGTCTCAAGCTTAAAGCAACTGGGCTTACCATCCCAGTCGCTAATCCCACACTATCTCCACCAAATGCGGCCGCTTCGTCCCACACCACCTCCACATCCCCTCCAATATTCGTACCTCGGCGTGTTGCCTGCTTACGCTGTACCGAGAACTGGTGGGATAGGTCGTGCGACAGCGGGGAGCCTTGCTCAAACTGCGAAGCCGACACCATGTCAAAGGGAGAATGTATTCGGCCGAAATGCGAAAAATTTGCGACTGGAACCTGCGAAAAAGGTCCTAAGTGCAAGAGGGCGCATGAGGATGATCGATATGATCATGTGGAGAAGTACAAGAAGACATTAAAGCGGGTTGGACGCATGAGGGATAGTGAGGTTGCGCCGAGTCTGAGGGTGGGGAGTAGTCAGAGTAGCCAGGAGAATTCGACCCGTTAAGTGAATGGTGGTACGAGTGCGGGAAAGGATGGTGCAAGGCAATCATTTTTGAAAAAAGGTTGACACGAACAGCGGGCGGAGCCCTTTAGGTTTGACCCACGCACGTTCTGTGGTTAGCATGGTCTACATGATATTCTCATATATCTGAGTTTAGTTCTAGATATGGATCGAACTTTACGGTAGAATGCTAGCAACCTTTCGCTACATCTAGCTTACGTATTAATGGAATACCGTTGTTGATTGACATATCCTCCTTTCATTAACTCAAACTTTGATCTTCCCACTCAGCTTCAGATTCCTCGAACTGAACCCAACATCCACTCCAATTTCACCCCCGGGCAACCTCCACGTCTGCTCTTTGACATCCCAAAAGCTTAGATCCCTTCTCAATAACGGGAAGACCACACTCTTCGACTCGCCAACGCCCAACTGCACTTTCTCAAATCCCCTCAGACTCCTCACCGGCGTCCCTTCTCCGGCTTCTGAAGGTAGTGAGATGTATAGCTGAGGGATTGTGGCACCAGCAACCTTTCCCATGTTCTTTATAGTAGCAGTAACGTTGACGAGTATCTCCCAGAGCTCGGAATTCCCTCCCGGCACGATCTTCGCGCTCGTACTCGGTGTCCTCGACACGCTCCCCACAACCACACTGATCTTAATATTAGTGAGCTCGAACGTGGTATAGCTCAATCCAAACCCAAACTCATACGCTACGCTCTTCTTCTTCGCATCAAATTCTTTGTAGTCAATAAAGTTGCCTTCGGTGAAATTCGCTTGCCATGCATCCGGATTTTTACTCTTCCTCAACTCTTCACTATCCACAATATTCTTGTCGTAATCTCCCTCTGCATTCGCGATGGTGTAGGGTAGTTTACCCGACGGGTTGGTGGAGCCCCACAGGATATCCACGATGCTGTTTCCAGTTTCTTGCCCTGGCATGTGCGCTACGAGAATCGCTGTGACGTTTGGGTGATCTTTCCATGGAAGGATGTTCGGACCAGCGCCGTGCAGGACGACGATGGTGTTTGAGCAAAAAGCAGCAGTCCGTTCCACAACATCCGACCCATACCAGTCCGGCGCCAACCATCCCCTATCCCCTCCTTCACTGGCCCACGATTTCACAAATACAAGACACACATCCGGCGGTGCAGGAGCTATATGCCCAAACCCATGGTTAAGAATGAACCAATTAGCCGAAATGTACTGAACAAGAGCACCATACGAATTTGCTTTGGCTTTTATTGCCTCGAGCGGAGAAACGATGTAGCTCAAGCGTCCTGTACCAGAACCGCCGCCCACGGCCATGGCCCCAATTTCCTGGTTGTCTGCTGGTAGTAAACCCAGCGTAGGATCCGCTGCTCCGTTGCCGAAGACACCAATATTCTTCGGCTCCTTTAGCGGTAAGACATTGTTTGTGTTCTTAAGTAGAACAGTTCCAGCAGCGCCCATTTTCCGAATGTGTGCAGCGTGGTCTTTGCGCACGTCCACTAAAGGTCCGAGTGGGAATTTGTGAACGTAGTTTTGTTTGGGGAAGAAGTTAAGGGGCTCGGATGTTTGATCGATGAGGGGGTAGCCTAAATCTTGACCTAGGAGGTAGTAAGGGGTCATGATGCGGAGGACCATGTCATCGAGGCGGGAGAGGGGGAGAGAGCCGTTATTGACGCCTGCAGTGATGTTAGGGCCAAAAAAGGAGGGTATGCCTGTTGCAAAATCGAAGCCGCCCTGAACACACTTTAGTCACACCTTAAAAAGTAGGAGAACGAGATCCACCCCACCGTGGGTCCGTTCAATACCAGAGCTTTCCTGGGTTCAAGATAACGACTTACAGGCATATTCATATCCAGGCCCGCCAAAATCGCAGGAATTCCACTTCTCGTCCCACCCCAATCTGACATAACGTAGCCTTGAAATCCGAGCTCTTTCTTCAGCAGGTCATTGAGTGCCTTTGTGTTCTGGCATCCATATGATCCATTGATTCGTTGATAAGAGCACATTACACTTGTACTCCCCGCCCTCACCGCATTTGCAAAAGGCCACAGGTACGTCTCATGCATCGTCTTATCGTCCACATTACTGCTCACAGCCTCTACCTTCACACCATCCACATACGAAGGATTTCTTTGACTCTCTTGTTCGTTGAGAATGAAATGTTTTGTACACGCTTGTACGCCCTGCTCTTGAATCCCCTTAACGCTCTCTTCAACAAGTACGCCGGAGAGGTAGGCATCTGGGGAGAAGCCTTCCCAGTTCCTGCCGCCGAATGGAGAGCGACCTAAGGGCCCGACGACGGGTCCGAGAAGGATGTGTGAGCCTTTTCCGCGGAACTCTAGGGCCATGAGGGCGGACCGCTCTTTTACTAGGGCGCGGTCCCAGGATGCGGCGGCTGAGAGTCCAGCTGGAAACACACTGGCGTAGACGGCTTGGCGAATAGCAAGTGGGCCGTCCTGGAGACATAGACCATCAAATTTCAATCTTGGGATAGGTGCAATATTTCCAACGCAAGGGCCAGGGGTTCCAGTAACCATGTCTGCCTTCTCTCCCAGTGATAGTTGGTTGACGAAGTCCTGAGCCTTTTCGAGGGCGGCTTCCCATCCTCCTGCGCCTGTGGTCTTTGCTACAATCACATTAGTATTCGAGACACTGAGAGGCGCGGATGAGGTTTACGGTACCAAAGTTTTGTTCGACGTCAACGTGGAGATAAGATTGCTCACGAAACGGACACATTGGTGTGCTTGGGCCGTATTGGGACTGCGCCATGGACAGTGTGGCGTATGAAAGCCATAGCAATGTTGATGATTGCCACATTTTGTGGATGTTAGTGTGAAAATATGGGAGCGGCGTAAGTGTGGGTTCTTATGGGACCCGTTCCTTGCTGTCAAAGCAAGGGGTACGAGTTCCCCGCCCTCACGATACCACGTGGTTCACTGTGTTTATGCCCTGGTGGTTGCACGGAGGATCACGCCTCATGCATGTTTCGAAACTGGTACCCTACCTTTGACGGATTATGTATCTTCCCAGCTACGATACCCCTGCGAGGCTTTTCAGCAGCCGGGTAGAATTCCGATCATGATGAAGCTAATGCTTCGATGGGACGAAAAAAGGATAGAGATGCGTCTTGTTCTCGAAGAACACGGATTTGGATAGTTCTTCCTGTCTAGCTTAGATGATATTTTGATGTCACGGAAGGCTGGATTGAAGTCGGTGTGCAATGCGGGGAAAGTGTGGGGAACGCCAAGTCCGCTGACCATTTAATCTATTCATATCACGGGCTACGTTGCGTGTCTCCAAAATTTGTCGGTGATCTGTGTGAACATGCCTCCTAAACCAAGTTATGACTAGTTCGCTGCTGGAGTATTACTGTCACGAGGTTGAGGACTTGGACTGAGCATATTGAATAATGCACAGCGAGACAATCAAAGCGATCTGGGGATTCGCATGAAACAGGCAAGTTGGATGCGAGCGAAATTCCCTTCAGGTTTCGGGTACATAGCACATCCCACGGTTAGAGGCCGTGTCTAATTAACCCATTCGCACTTTGCTACGATCTAAAAGCTCAATGGCTACTAATAAGCCGCAAAGACATCTGTAGGTGTAACTCCAGCCGTACAAAGCAGATCTTAGAGGTGTACAGCGATTAAGTTCATATGCTTCAGCTTTAGCGTGCGACTACACCTCTGTAGTCTGACGAACTTTTGGGTTCAGAATAAGTAGGACTAGCAAGCGTCGAAATACTTCCTGAAAACCAAGTCACACCTCGTCACACCCAGTCACTAACTATCCAGATCTATCCTCATTGATCAGTCACTAAAACGTGATTAGCGCAGTCTAAAACTCTTTGTGTGTACCAAAGTCTCGTTTGGATTGTTTAGAGTCTGGAGGACATACACGAACTGCCGCAATTGCCACGACTTTACAGGAGCTCTATTTCCACAGTCTCGACAATCTGCTCTTTCGTTCCTCAATCGGCCACCGGTCGGCAGCACTTCACCGCATCTTGAAGTTACAATAACTAGCAAAGCAATATCGAAGATAATTTTCGAGGAACGGGTACGTACGCCACCAGTGTCAGACTCTTTTCTGTTCATTCTTATAACCTATCGAAAGATGCTCCTACACGCTACGAAATACATCGCGTAGTATATCACGATAGTAGTCATTAGAAATTCTGACACTGAAACCGAGACTATCAGACGAGCACGTCTAATTACGTAGATTGATTTCGGAACCAAATCTGGCCAGGGGTGGACGTACAAAAGTGCCTCAAGCATGCACAACCATCATTGGGACTATCGAAACAAAAATAAACGAACTTACTTAACAATTTCGAGAGATATGAGATAGGCATTGCAGTGTGCGGTTGGGGCGTTGCAGAAGGCATTGAACTGGAGAAATCTGGGATTGGACAGCTTGAGTCATGGTGCGATAGAACCACTTGTAAGGCAGGAGTAACAATACCAGAAACAGGTTAGTAAGACTAGCTCAAGAGGCAAGACATGTAGCCATGACAGGCGACTCTAGCAACGCTGATTTTAAATCCAAGATAGGCTAACTACACTAAATCCTCCTAATGGCTTCTCTTTCTAGTTGTAAGTGCATCGCCACATTGACGTACTTAGAATGAACCCATAATGGCTTTGAGATGTTTAAGAGTTGTTCCGTCGGGTGGGGACATAAAATTATGACTACGTACTGCCCTCTTTCGTTTAGCAAGTACTAGAATCCACTTGCGCATGTCCCTTGAGCATGTCGCGAGATCATTCTCGACGCAACTATATTCATCCGTACCAATGATCGCTCCATTACTTGCGTTTATTTAGAGCCGGTTATTGCGAGAGTATGGAAGTGCCAACATCAACGCAATGTTCATCTGGCACATGACCACTAGATGAGAATGAGGTGAGGCTAGCTAGCTACCGTAAAAACTTGCCTACTTCATTGAACGCTAGCAGGGCGACACGCACCGGATGAGCTTAAATCACGGCTGATACAACATCCAGCCAGTTAGACATCTAGTGCTAGAGATCGTTCGATATGATTTGAGCGTGCTCAGGGGCTCTCATTTGTCCGCTCACGACGGCCCCACCTCCACCAAAAAGTGCCCCTGCTAGCGTTCAATGAAGTAGGCAAGTTTTTACGGTATTCGGGTAGCCGCGATTGTCATCCAAACTTCCCCTTCTTACCTCACAGCATCAAGCGGCTTCCTCCGTTGCCAATCTTTCAAAAATGCACTCTGCTGCCCACCATCTATTGGCGGTAATTAACAGGAACTCGCCGAGGCCCATACCTGATGAGGAAGGTGGGGTGAACCTCTTGTAGTGGTAGGACAACAAGTCGAGCTATCAACACTCCTCAAAGCCCCCCATTCCCGCCCTCGAACTCTGTGCTGTACCCCGTTCTCCCAAGATACTGAGGACGGACATCTGCACTCGCTATCTCCCAATTGGCCTCAAGCGAGCCCCACCACCGCCACGATGCCCATCGTCGATATCCACACACACATCTACCCTCCCACCTACGTTGAACTACTGCGATCACGCACCACAGTACCCTACGTCCGCACCTTCCCCGACGCGCCCGATTCCTCACGTCTAATCATCCTGCCCGGCGAAGATGACCCCTCCACACCTTCAACCTCGCGCGGTCGCCCTATCGGCCCCGAATACTACGATATCGCACAGAAGATCGCATTCATGGACACCCACAAAATAGACACCTCCGTTATATCGCTCGCAAATCCTTGGCTGGACTTCCTGCCCGAGGAGGAGGCAGGAGAGGCAGCACGAAAGATCAACGATGATGTGGATAGGCTATGTGCGAAGTACCCCGGAAGACTGTACGCATTCGGCACGCTTCCTCTGAGTGCGCCAGTCGAGGAGGTGGTGAAGGAGATTGAGAGACTGGGATCGCTGAAGCACATGCGTGGGGTTATTATGGGGACTTCAGGGTTAGGCAACGGTCTAGACGACAAGGCGCTGGACCCTATATACGCTGCACTAGAGAAGACCGAAACACTCACCTTCCTACATCCTCACTATGGACTCCCTGCGTCGGTATATGGGCCCCGGGCGAACGAGTACGGACATGTGCTGCCTCTGGCGCTGGGCTTTCCGTTAGAGACGACGATTGCGGTGTCGAGGATGTTGTTGAGCGGCGTTTGGGATCGATTCAAAGAGATGAAGGTGCTGCTTGCGCATTCGGGCGGTACGCTGCCTTTCCTGGCGGGCAGACTCGAAAGCTGCGTCCAGCACGATGGACACATGAAAGAGGCGGGTACGAACGTGGGAAGGAGAGACGTTTGGGACATCTTAAAGACGAACATCTATCTAGACGCTGTCATTTATTCTGAAGTTGGACTTAGAGCGGCTATGAACGCGTCGGGAGCTGACAGACTGATGTTTGGTGAGTACTGTCAGATGTCTTTTAAGAACGTCAGACTAATAAATTCAGGCACGGATCATCCCTTCTTCCCTCCGCTCGAGCAAGATCAAAAAGAGTGGCATAGCGTAAACGCGAACTACAGCGCCATTTCTAAGACGTTCCAAGACGACAAGGCAGCAGAGGGCGTTCTAGGAGGCAACGCAGCACGGATATTGAAGCTAAGCCAATAGGATCAATAATTACAGATACCCGCAATAGAACGGAACAGCTACAAATATCTTCAAAGGCGCGAAATTTTCGTATCTGCACCTTGTATATCCCTGTCGAGATCATAACGAATGCAGTTAGCGTGGGGCCGGACTTCATGAACGCCAACTTCGTCTCACGTTCCTGTTCGGTTGCACTCCATCACCTGTGTAAACTAATTGAGACGAAAAGAATCCGACAATGGACGATTCCAATGACAGCATAGAATCCAGTGATATATGCGAAGCCCTATCAGCACGAATTCCACTAGTACCCCTCCTCAACCTCCCCCTCGAACTCTTCCTCCAGATCTGGGACACTTTACCACTCCACACCCAAGCTAGTCTTTCCCTAACCTGCCGTTCCCTCTACGTATCTTACGGTGTTTTTATTGTTCCACAACTCAATCTTGACACTCCTCGTTCTCGCACCTACCGGTCTTTTCTCCTCAGACTCCTTCGCAGAGATTTGCGAGACCCTTCTCAATGGCTCTGCTATGACTGCCTAAAATTTCATCCTTGCGCTCCAACTCGATATCCCCGCGACAGCCACGTAATTTTTGTCGGTGGTATAGGGAAACGCGACCCGATTGAAAGTAGGCCATTGCATCTTAATCACGGTTCCGGATTCCCGTACTGCGACTCAGCCTACACCTTGTCACGGGACTACATCGCATCGCTACTAGAGAGTGGGAATGATGCCAGGCCGACGGTGTACAAAGGCTCGAACAGAATCGAATCAAAGACGTACGGCATGAGTCTCGATTATACAATTAAACTTGACGTCGGCTTCCAGGGACTGGAGACTTGGAGCGAGTACATATATCATGTCCCCTATGGAGCACCCCAGCGTCAACAATGGTGCAACGCACCTGCCAACGAATATGGCTCGTCTCCGGCACAGGTAGCAGAGTTTTTGTGCAGCACGAACCATGAATTCTGCCCACATCTTTGGTTCGGAGACGACTTCGTCCCTGGGGACGGGAGCATGTCTGCAAAGCTCGAAGCTCGACACTTAGACTTCTTGGATACTAGGCCGTATAGTAGGGGATCGCCAGCCTTTGAGTGTAGAGAATGTCACGTTTGCATCAATATACGGGTGGTGTGTCGCCGTACAGTGCAGATAAAGGTGTGGCAGTACTTTAAGCCTGAGGTGCTGAAGGCAGGGATGAGGCCTGCGAAGCTGGATGGGTGGGAGTGGAATCTGGTCGAGAAAGTGTCACCGTCTGGGGAGAGGAGGGAGACTGCACTAAGGCGGCTGTTGAGGAGGTGGAGATGATAGGGCTACAAAATGTGAGGTGAGGGGTAGCCGTGGAATTGATATACCGGTAGGTAGCTCGTTGAGCCCGCTTGATATTTGTCAATAAGTAATATATCTCTTCTGAAAATCGATTCATACCCAAAGGCGTGCATCTTAAGGGCTGGCAACTATTCCTCATGTTGAAGCGGAGGTTTCGCACGTTGTGGGCGGAGCGAAGCTTGATTGGCTGGCCGCGTCTCAAGGTGTGAAGACGATGATGCTTGGACCGCGGCGACGTTCCGGGATGGCACGGGCTCCGTCGCGAGCAGGCGCGACTCTCGCGTTTTCAATTAAGGAACTCGCGAAGCCCAGACATCAACATTCACATCCCACATTACCCTTCTCTGATTCCTCTCTCACTCTTTAGCCCTTTGTAGCTATATCCAGAACTCGATTACTTCCCACAGTGCTCCGCTTGTACCTCGCTTCGCAATGCCAGCAGCAGTCCAAAAGACGCCCCACAAGCGGCTCCTCAGCGATGCCACCAACACCCGCGCAAACCACCAAGCATCGCCCCGCTCAGCAAAGAAGCTGAAGTTCGACCACCCCTCCACCCAGAACGGAAGGAAGATTATCCAAGTTGGCGCACATGGCTCGTTTAACTCCAGCCAGCCGGCAAAGAGCCGCTTTGAAGAGGAGGTACTGGAGAAGATGTCACAGGACCTGACGAACCTCAAGCAGACAAACACAGAGAAGGACCAGCAGTGGTCAAGACCGCCGCTCACGGAGGACTGGGAGGAGGGGACGCAGAGTCTTTGCTTCCAGCAGATTGAGGCTGAGGAGGGCCAGTTGAGTGGCGGGAAGACGACGGTGAAGCTTTTTGGGGTTACGCAGGTGATTTGCCCTGTCTCAGAGACCACACGCCAGCTAATCACGAAATTTGATAGACCGGCCACTCCGTCCTCCTGCATGTAACCGACTTCCTCCACTACTTTTACGTCGCCGCCCCCCTCAACTTCCAGAAAGGCGACTGCCAACCGTTCAAAATGTTTCTCGAGGGCGAGGCCCAAAAGTTCATCAGCCAGTACTCGGCCGTCATACACTCGGTACAGATGACGATGAAGGAGAACATCTTTGGCTTCCAGGGGAACCAGAAGAGCCCATACCTCAAGATCACGGTCACCGACCCGAAATTCATCAACCGCGTGCGGAAGATGGTGCAAGAGGGCAATGCGAATTACAAGTCTATGTGGACGTACCAGGATGGGGGCATTTTGACTTTCGATAACATTCAGTACGTATTGAGGTTCATGATCGACACGAAAATATCCGGCATGTCCTGGGTCGAAGCCCCGGCAGGCAAATACAAGATGATCGATTCGCGCGCGCGGCATTCGAACTGCCAGATAGAAGCACAGATCAACTTCGCCGACCTGATCGCACATTCTTCGGAAGGCGAGTGGGCAAAGATGGCTCCCCTCCGTATCCTGTCCTTTGATATCGAGTGCGCCGGTCGCAAGGGTATCTTTCCCGAAGCAGAGCACGATCCCGTCATTCAAATTGCGAACGTAGTAACAAGATATGGAGAGACCAAGCCGTTTGTGCGCAACGTATTCTGCCGGGATACCTGCGCGCCGATCGTCGCGACGCAGATATTCTCATTCGAGGACGAGAGGGATATGTTGATGAAGTGGCGAGACTTCCTCGAGGAGGTCGATCCGGATGTCATTATCGGGTACAATATCGCCAACTTCGACTTTCCATACCTTCTCGAGCGAGCGAGGCATTTGGGAGTGAAGAAATTTCCATACTGGTCACGCATCAAGGCCAAGGAATCCAAGTCGGAGAGTACGAATCTTACCAGCAAACAGATGGGAAGTCGGGACACAAAATCGACCAACACGAACGGCCGTCTGCAGCTTGACCTTCTGCAGCTCGTTCAGCGCGACCATCAACTCCGAAGTTATACTCTCAACTCTGTGTGCGCGCATTTCCTGAAAGAGCAAAAGGAAGACGTGCATCACAGCATGATTACAGAACTGTACAATGGCGATGAGAATTCACGGCGAAGACTAGCAGTGTACTGTCTCAAGGATGCATACCTGCCACAACGGTTGCTAGACAAGCTAACGTGTATGGCCAACTACACAGAAATGGCCAGAGTTACGGGTGTGCCATTCAACTACCTTCTCTCTCGAGGCCAGCAGGTTAAGTTCATTAGCCAGCTTTTCCGAAAGGCTCTGGAGCAATCTCTCGTCATTCCCGATCTTAGCGCGCAAGGTGACAGCAACGACCAGTACGAAGGTGCCACTGTCATTGAACCCAAACGTGGTTACTATGATGTGCCCATTGCAACGCTCGATTTCGCCTCGCTGTACCCCAGTATCATGCAAGCGCACAATCTTTGCTATACAACCCTGCTAAACAAGCAGAAGATCGAAAAGTTGAACATGAAAGAAGGCGAAGACTACATTGTCACTCCCAACGGCGACTACTTTTGCACTACGAAGGTCCGCAAGGGTCTCCTCTCACAGATTCTTGAAGAACTGCTTACTGCGCGTAAGAAGGCTAAGAGGGAGCTTGCGATTGAGACGGATCCGTTCAAGAAGGCTGTGCTCAACGGCCGACAGTTGGCTTTGAAGATCAGCGCCAACTCCGTTTACGGTATCACGGGAGCCACGGTTGGGAAGCTACCATGTCTTGCTATCGCCAGTAGTACTACCAGTTACGGCCGCCAAATGATTGAGAAGACTAAGGACGAAGTCGAGAAGAAGTACACCATCGCAAACGGCTACAGCCACGACGCCGAAGTCATCTACGGTGACACTGATTCTGTTATGGTGAAGTTCGGCACCACCGATCTCGCGAAGGCCATGGAGATGGGCAATGAAGCAGCTGACTTTGTATCTGAGAAGTTCATCAAACCGATCAAACTAGAGTTTGAAAAGGTGTATTTCCCATACCTGCTCATCAACAAGAAGCGTTACGCTGGTCTGTACTACACAAATCCGAACAAGTGGGACAAAATGGATACAAAGGGTATCGAGACTGTTCGACGTGACAACTGTCGACTTGTGCAGACTGTTATTGAAACTTCGCTCCGTATGTTGCTTATCGACCGGGATGTCATTGGGGCACAAGAGTTAGTTTTCTTCTACATCATCATCCATATATATGCTAACTGTGAGGTAGATTTGTGAAAGAAACCATTTCCGACCTCCTGCACAACAAGGTCGATCTCTCAAATTTGGTCATTACCAAAGCCCTTACAAAACAAGAAGACAAAGACGGCAAAGGCGGGTACAAGGGCAAACAGGCCCACGTCGAGCTCGCAGAGCGCATGAAGAAACGCGATGCAGGTTCCGCGCCCGGGCTTGGTGACCGTGTCGCCTATGTTATCGTCAAAGGCGCCGGTGGCTCCAAAACATTTGAGAAGTCCGAGGATCCGCTCTTCGTTCTTGAAAATAACCTGCCCATCGACACCAAGTACTATCTTGAAAACCAGCTCGCGAAACCCCTGGGTCGTATATTCGAGCCAATTCTTGGCGAGAAGAAAGCAAATCAGCTCTTGACTGGTGAGCACACTCGATCTATATCAGTAGCAGCACCTACTATGGGCGGCCTCATGAAGTTCGCCAAAAAGACACAAACCTGTATGGGCTGCAAAAAGCCTCTCGTGAACGCCACTGTCAAAGACGGGGCTGTCTGCGAAGACTGCCGGCCGCGCATAGGTGAGTTCTATCAGAAGACGCTGTCAAGGGTGTCGGAGTTAGAAGTGAGGTTTGCGAGACTGTGGACGCAGTGTCAACGTTGTCAGGGAAGTGTGCATTGTGAAGTTATCTGTTCAAGTAGAGATTGTCCGATCTTTTATATGCGGATGAAGGCTAGGAAGGATGTGGAGGATGGGGGGAAGGAGTTGGTGAGGTTTGATAAGGATGCTGCGTTGTGGTAAATTCGGTACCAGGGGCGTGAGATGAGGAGACTTGAGAGACTGTGAGTGTGGAAGGTAGTGCGGTACCGCCTTGTTCTGCATTTTGGCTTAGGGCAGTGTTTTTGCGGGGGTTTCTCAGATGGATAGGGACCGAGAAAGTGTTTTACGGATAAATAATAGGCCATCACAGTTATGGCTATTGCATTTCCAGCTAGCAGCAAGCAATATACAAACCTTTTATATCCATTTATCATACCTCGTAAGTGAAGATATCATCAACTGCAAAGAGATTTCGCTTGCGCCAGGCTGTTGCACTTCCATTTCTGACTGTTTTGTTTTTGTATGGCTTACAGGTATTCAGATATGTGGGGTAAGGTAGGAGGAAACGGATGGACAAATGGGTTTCCTTAGTTCTATGTACTCCGAGAAACCCGCTTGATGTGTTGTTTGTGGGCTTATGTGTTGATATCTCGAAGGGTGAAGAAGAGGCTGTCAGACATGGTGTGGGGAACCGGTTGGATCACTTGTGAGTTGCTTTCTGAACCTTATTCCCGAAACATCGAAGAGCTACAATAGCGAGTTTGAGCTGTTAGAAGATCGCCATGCGCCTACTGGAGACCCGCACTCCTTCCTTGCGTTAGTGTTACGCTAAAAGTCAGGACGCGGAGTTCATGAGGAACAAAACTGTTCAATTTACTATAACTGGTAATGCGGACCTAGATAACGATATGGAGCAGACGTCAGAAACTGACATTTTAAAAGAGGGAACTGAGCAAATCGACCCGGTATTGTACTATTCTACTTCCATCCTTCAAATTTTTCGTATTTTGACGTCTTCAATGCCTTCCAACCTTTTTCTCCATCCTCCTCCTTCCAAACACCAGTGCACTGCCCTCTTCAGGTCCCCGTCGAAATCCACCTTCGGTTCGAAATCTAGCCTGGTCTTCGCCTTCTCAATTCTATACGTATGTGTGAAGCAGGCATACTCGACCTGTTGTTTGCCTAGGTTGTACGGCCGTTTTGTGCTCAACGTAAAAATCCAATAAACCCACTCCAAGATAATCGCAAGTCCCAACACAAACCACAAAAGCAAACTCGTAACTTTGGGAAAGGGCTGCGGGTGGTAACCTGTGTGCTTCCAGCACAGGCGAGCAAAGCCTTAAAATGGATATGGCTCGCCATCATTGATGTTAAACGCTTCACCGTCGACCTTCACTGTGAGATCTTAGGGGCCATCAAGAAGAGCAGACGCAAGGAGAACACGGGATATGGCTGTATTTTCCGTACTGCAAAAGTCCCAGAGATTTTTCCCGTGGCCGAGTGTCTTGGTCGTCTGGCCCTTCGCAAGAGCATTTAAGAATCCAGGGATCGTAATTGTGTCGCGGATGCCATAGATGATAGGAAAACGAAGAGCTGCGGTGACTAAAATCCCTACCCAGCCCCCATATTCAATTGACTTCGGCTGATTAGCGCGTAAAATCATGACCTCTGCATCGGCCTTTGACTTTGCGTAGTGAGATACTTTTGAGTCCGTATTTTCTAATGGACATATCTCATCAAGATTGAGATGTTTAGCGCCACTTGCTAGAATTGAAGATGATGTGCAAATGAATGCGCGACCATATTTCGAATCCTTCGTGACCCTCGAGAAATTTTGCGTTCCCTTAATGTTGACTTGTTAGTATTCTCTCAGCGTCCCAGTTATGAGTGATGACGATGCCGCGTGAATGATGATGGATGGTTTCAGATTATCCAATAGTTTCTGGATTTCGGAGTGCTTCGTGAGGTCGCCAGTGTGGTAGGTGGCGCCCTCAACTCGGTTCTTGCTTCCTGTAGCGCTTCGGCTCAAAATAGCAATCTTACTGAAGGAGCGGTGCTCAACAAAGTATGACACAAGATGGTACGCAACAAAACCAGCACCGCCAACGATGAGGACGGAGTGTGCTAGTTTTAGTGAGTACGAAGACATTCTGTACAAGGATAAACTTAGTTAGATAAATAATAAGGCCGTTAAGTCGTTCGCGAGGTGAAGGTTGAAGAATGACGGTATTACCAATACTATGCGATAGTGTCAGCACGAATCTTCGGTGGGCGGTAATTTTAAGGTGTGGTATGCACAATCTACTACTCCTCGCGCAGCCCTTCAAATTTAACATATAGAGATAGGCGGAGGGAATATGTCAATGTTTTTCTGTCTCTTTATTTTTCTCTGCTGACAGTTAGCATCAATATGTTCTTTGTTTAAATCACAATGCTAAGGTTTATATTATTTTCTGATTGTAGTCTTGGGCTTTCCAGATGTTTAGAGGTTTATAGTTTGTACTAGATGCTTAGGCTCTATTGTGTCTTTTAATACCTCATGTGGCAGAGTAGTAACTCCAAGAACTAAATGCAGATGTCTTTTCTGTCCAGTCATTAGAACAATACTGTGCTGAGCTGAAGCCGAAAGAGTTTGACCATGCTAGATATCTATAGTTGCGTTCTGTATTTTCATCGTTGGTTTGGGAACAAATCATTCGATCGTTCTCTCCTCCTTGACCTCGTTTCACTCACTTATCGTGCTTCGGACGTAGGTACGCTTTTTGAACGTAATATTCGTGTCATTGTGGGGGGAGAATCTTTAGCTACGTGTTAAACCCAACCGAGTAAACCAAAGCTACTGTTTCGATCTTGGGTTGCTGGAGAAGTTGCATAAAATGTCAGCCGACTTTAGGAACTCACTGTTTCAAGAGTCGAAACTCCTATCTCTATGTATTATATATAATAAACTTAATAACATAGAGTCTTGGATTCGCCTTTCCACGACTGACAGTGACTTCGACAGTATCATATGATCATGGCGCTAATCTTCTTTAAGCTATGATAGAAATCATTTCCTAGACTAGCTCCCGTCGCCTTAAGATGGAAGAGAATTTTGAACGTGAAACACTATGAAAGAGTACAGCATGTGCTGCGATCTACAATCTGCTGCGCTTGCGTTTGCTATCGATGCACCCGTTTCGGTGAATATCGTCTCTGACTGACTAATGAGAGCCCCGGTGGATATTGGTCCCCGGTTTCGAAGTCCGAACAATCCACTGGCAATCCCTAGATGCGGCGACAGTCTACCTTCCCAACGTAGACTATAAATTCACAAATTAGTCCACTCGTTAGTCGCGCGTGGCATGAGGTTTCCATAGCGGCTCATGTCAACCCGGCGGATTTTGGTCTCATCTCTGTGAGTATTATTGAACAGTGTTTTAGGCTAGGGTGGTGTGAGAGCAGCCTAGTTGGCCTTGGAACTTGGTCCAAGTAAAAATGGTCGAAGTTAAGAGATGCGCGTTATGTATAGCCAGCCGTTTTGCATGTTTTTGGTATATATGGTATATACTGGCCCCAGAAGCAGTTGAATAAGTCTCGACGAAACTCTTTCTTCGCACTCTTGCAGTGGGAATCGAACGGTTCATGTATCCATGGTACTAATTTTAGACCAGTGCGTAATTGCTCGGGGATAGAACCCCGGTGGGGTGACTGTTGATTGGTTGACGGTGTCCGTGCATGTTAGTGATCCCCGAATGGTGAGCCTACCAACATTGAAGGGCTGACACCATGCCGTGTGATAACACAGGGGGATTTTCGTCTTCGATCGGTTCGAGATCCTGTTCACTTTTTTATGCGCACTGCTATGGAGCTGGATGTGATGAATATTTTGCGGCATGAAGCAGATAGTGGGATATCGCGCGTCAGTTTGCGAGACTCAAAGGTTTGAAGCCCAGTCCAATTTACTTGGTAGTGATTGCTAAGTCATGTTAGATTGTTATTCCTTTCGTTCTTGCAACGTCACTATGCGCTGTTGCTGGTCGCTTGTACATCAAGCTTCGCCATCGAAGAACACTCGACGTCGACGATTACTTCCTACTTGCTGGAGCAATATGTTTCGTCGCGGCTACCGGACTGTATTACTGCATGATGGACAGCCTTTACATAGGCCTTCTACTGGGAACTAAGCCTGAAATGATAACACTCTTGACACCTGAGTTACAAACGGACCTTTTCACCCGGCAGTTGAAGATGCACGCAGCCTTCCATTTTTTGATCTCAACTTCGATCTTTGGTGTCAAGCTTGGTTTTCTCTTCTTCTTTGGAAAAGTTGTGCAAATGATGGGTAGCGCGAGGCTCTACTTGTTTTGGAAGATTACGGTTTTGACCACAATCATCTTGAGTTTGTATTTCATGCTCATCCCTTTCATTGCATGCCCTATGTTTGGACCTGAAGCAGGTAAGTCCATCGCGTCTTTCACGCTGAATGCGACTCAGCTAACTCATTGAAGTGATGCAATGCCAAGGTGCAATTGTAAGCTGGAAGGTTGACTTCCTGTCCTACTTAGGTTTCGCAACTGATTGTTTCACAGATCTGTTGAGTGAGTTCCTCTTCTGAATCTGATAAAGGATATGTAATAATGTGTTCTTCTCTCAGTTGTCACTATACCAGTTCTTGTTCTCAGAAAAGCGAAAGCGGAACTACGACAGAAGATCACGATTGCTATCTTTCTTAGCCTCTCCTCAGTAATGATATTCGTGGCTATCGTACGTATAGCGACCATGCGGACCTCCAAAGGCATTTTCGATTACACGTGGATGAACCTTTGGTTGTACATCGAGGCTGGGGTAGCGATAATCATGGTCAGCTTGGCCGCCTTCAGGGCCCAATTCATTCTTCGCAAAGAGGAGCGCGAATGGCAGAAGAGACTGAACAAACCCGCAACAACTTTCCGACCAAGCAAAAGACAGGCGCCATGGCTGGAGAGCTCGGAAGCTGAAGAGGTGCCCACAGCACCTCCAGCGATAATGAAGCCATGCAGAAAGAAACCGGAATTGTCCATCAGTTTGAAGGGGCCGGAGTCTATTTATACAAATAGGTCTGGCAGCGATCATTTCATAACTTCGCCTTCCTGGATTCAGACATCGCATTCGACGAATTCTGAGGCAATGGTCTAAACTTTCATCTTTTAAATTATAGACACAGACTCACATCATGATCAAGATTGGTTCATTTCACTAGTGACTGTATCCATGACAGGTAAGAATGTAGATGATTCTTTATAAACCCGATGGCCCGGATAACTGCCCAGCCTACCCACTTTACACCTACAGATTCTCATTTACTCACATAGCATGACGTAACATCTTTTTCCCAAATTGTCAAGACAATTGCGTGTGCATGATATGAAATTTCGGCCGCATGCTCACTGATTGATCTCCCTTGAATCGGTCTATGACCGCTTTGATATAATGAATATCGAAATGAATAAGGGCTTATCTCTAACGGGTTTACATATATCTATGATTTCTTCCTTCCAATAAACAATACCATGTTCTTTATGACCCTAAATACCCCATCTCTCTCAATCGCCTCTCTAACAGTCTTCCTCACAACCTCCTCTTGACTCTTATCTAAACTCTCATCGCCCAAACTATCCAAATAGTCCACAACAGGCTGCTCAGATCTTACCTCGAACGCTCCCGGAAACCGCTCACTTCTCAAATCTTCAAAGTACTTCTGCAAGAAAACGTCTGCTGTCTCTGCCGTGATCCTCGCCTGGTTTCTGATAGTGCTCGGCCGCCCGACTTTCTCCCCAATATTTAACAACTCGTCAAGATGGTCCATACCATTCAGTGCCACAACAACAGTCCCACCAGGTTTTAGTACGCGCTTAAATTCCTTCAGCGCCGCGTCAGGTGAATCGACGTGGTAAAGCATGTGATTCGCGACCACTGTATCGAAACTCTCATCCTCAAACGGTAGGGTTTCGGCCCCAGCTTTCTTGACTTCCACACCAGGGATTTTGCGCAGCTCATCGCACATGGCGGGCGAGAAATCGGTGAGTGTGAGCTTGGTAGAGGAGGAGGGAGGTGATTCGCGCCATAGCTGCCCTGTGCCTGCGCCGACTTCAAGCACCGAGCCGACCTTTGGAACACGTGAGCCGGCCCAGACGAACCAGCCTTCGGAGTGGGTGTTCCAGGTGTGGATAGAGAGACGGGCAGCGAGGCGGGCGCTGGTTGCTGAATACTGATCTACAGCATGCTTGGAGGGGTCGGCGGTTGTATGGATGGCCATTTTGCTAGGGAAAGTGGTGTAGAGTGAAAATGACACGTGAGTGTGAATGGGAACTGATGATGGGTGCATGCTAGCTATATATATACTCGGAGGTAGGGTATCGAGGGCAAGAGGACACGTATGGCCTGCAGAAGCGCTGTAATTGCGTAATTTTGAGCCAGACTCCGCCTTCCAAGATGATTTTTTGCTATTGACTTCGGTTCTGGTGTAGGCTCTGAGATTTTGTGGTGTCTCTATCTTGGCTTACATGCCAACTTCGATGATCGGGAAAGTAGAGTATTCGAAATTGCTCTAGCAATAACTTTCATTCCCGTTAATTTCGCAGCGATACATTTTGCGCAAAGCTCTATATACAACAATTTTATTTACTCTTTCTTCTAATCGTGATCTACTAAGGTTTGCTGGATCTCAAGCTGTTATTCATATCCGCCCCCACCTCCCTAACCGCAATTATCTCCCTTGCGACTTGTTTCGATTTGCCATCATCTTTATCCAAATCTCCAAAAATCCACCAAAAGCCTCCAGCTGTAATACCCATAGCACCCGCTAGCACACTGTACATTATTACCATGTTTGGATCTTTAGCTGCAGGACTAATCGCCATCCCCAGCACACTCGCTAATCCTGCGGTAAGCTGCGAGAACGCCATCACCACGGCCTTCATCTCCTTTGGTGCCTTCGTATACGCGTACTCAAACGCCGTCACAAAACCAAAGATTTCGCCAATAGCGAGGAGAAAATATACTGGGACTTGAACCCATATCGAGACTCTGTTTGGGTCCTCACCATTCACTAATGCCGCGCATTTTAACGGATGCGAGTAACAGGGTGGAGCGGTGTATATGAGGTGCTGTACAACAGCTGCGTATGCCATTGATAGACCACAGAAGATGAATGCAGCAGTCAGACGAGCAACGGGACCGAAGCGGATCCGGTGTTCTGCGAGGAAGGAGTAGAGGCCTTGGATCAAGGGGCCGAAGATAATGCACGCTACACCTGAGAACGCTTGGGGGAGGTCGTTGGGGATTCCTAAGAGAAGCATGGAGCCGGCTTGCGAGACGAGGTTGTTGTACATTTGTGAAATTATTAGGTAGAAAATTAAGAGGGAGAAGCTGGGAGAGTAATCAGCGATACAAGTTATAAAAAGGGCGATGAAAGCTTACATTACTCGGCAAGCTACGAGCCCCTTCTTGATTTCGTCGACAAATTCATCGCTCCATGGCACAATCCTTCCGAGCTTCTCTGCTTGGTAAGCCGATTTTGCATGATCAAGATTAAATCCATTCTTCGCCGCACAACTGAGCGCGTT
This sequence comes from Herpotrichia juniperi, assembly GCA_014905255.1. Classification (NCBI taxonomy): domain Eukaryota; kingdom Fungi; phylum Ascomycota; class Dothideomycetes; order Pleosporales; family Melanommataceae; genus Herpotrichia; species Herpotrichia juniperi. Next base: position 109,826 of record BLYF01000001.1, on the reverse strand, counting down.
TGCAGCTCTAGGCAAGACATTGCCCTGCGGTTCAATTTTAACGAATTTCGGTCCCCAGAACAAAAACAGCGCGATACCAACCGCGAGCGCCACAGCGGTAAGCAGATACGCCTGCCAGAACCCAAATTCGCGCTCAAGATACGTGACTGGGATCGATGATAGACTGGCGATATTTGTGAACCTAATATAGTTAGCAGCTGGTTCTATACTTCAACTTTCTTGAGTATACTTGAGTATACTCTTGTCCAGCGGGCACTTACCAATAATAAGCATTGTAAACAAACTGCAGTGTCCTTTCAGAACTCACCACTACCAGTCTACCGCTTCTTCGCTCCACTCTCTCCTTCCCATCTTTTAGTTGATCTCCCAGAAAAGGCACAAAACACGCTTTGATGCAACCTGCTCCTAGTGCGACCAAGATCATACTCCCAATCAGTCCACCTAGACCTGCATCCGCATCCAACGCCATCCTTGTACTTGTCGCGACAAGCACAACACATCCCGCAAAATAGCACGTCAACCCGATTATCAACGTCTTGTATCTCCCTAATTGCGTATCACTGACCACAGCGAACAACATAGGCGTAAGAAACGAGACAAGAAAGAAGGCGTTGGATATATTAGTAGCATTTGCTTGACCGAGCCCCAACGCGCCTGGAAGGGAAGAGGAAGCAGAGCGAGGATTCTGGATATAATTCTGCCATGGGGCTATGAGACCAAAGTATGTAAAGCGCTCGAATGCACCGGCGAATATCACGGCCCATGCGGCGAATGGAATGTGGTCTACGAAGCGGGGAAGAGAGAAGAGCTCTTCTGCTGTGAGCGGTGGAGTTGGTATTCCTGAAGCTGGAAGACCGGACTGGGTTGAGGATGCTTCTGAGACGATCGGTGACTGCGTCGTCTTTCTGCTTTGATGTTAGCTTTCTGTATGACTACTTCCTGGATTGAAGCCTAGCGCGTACTCTTGGTGTTCAATTCCCATGGTCATTTATACAATCCCTCAACTTCAAAAATGGACGTCTTCAATCCAACATATTTCTCAATCCCAAAGTTTCTAGAATTTTAAGCTGTGAATAGACCCTTTCCGCCTATTCTTCAATATTACAAAACACCTCTCCCATAGCCCGTGTCTTTTGCCAAGCTCGCGCCCTGGTCCGCTGAACAGCTGCAGCAATGCACGCACAGCGGGCCAAGCCCTCGTTTAAACAAGATCCGCCAAGCACCCATAGACAACTTGCTCAAAGCTTCTCGACACTGCAGAGCTGGTTTACGTCACTGATGCCAAGTGAGTGGTATTGAGGACCCGTAACTCAAGCGCCCGGGCAGTCTGCGAGTCACGAGCATAAGTTCAGTCCATGATTGGTCCAAAGACCTCAGTGAAGTTAGTGCGAGACACGTGGTTCTCGGACTGATTTTACTACCCGTAGTAGGAAGGGCAAATATGATGAGATGGCGCTGTACAAATGCGGAAAGGCTTGAAATAGTGGGATACGATGCCGTTTTTGAGCAGATTTGCGGCTCTTGGATGGCCATCTAGACTGCAGTCGAACGCTTGGGAAGACGGTCTTGCATTAAAGCCGATGACTTAGCGCGGGGAAATCTTTGCGTACTATACGGGATTTGACAAGTACGCAAACCGCAACGTCGCGCTATGTATGTGTTAGCCCAAGTTGAAAAAAAATAAGATAACAAGTATAGCAAGATGGAGGTGTTTGTGTCCGCTAGAATGCACATGTAAATGGTATGATGTATGAAGACGTAGCGCTAACTGCTCAATTTTCTAAAAGAAAGGCAAACCCTACCACGAGAACGCCTCAACATCCAACTCCCACACAGCCTTGCCTCCCTTCGCCTTCTTCACAACCAAACTCCTCGTTTCATCGCAAAGGCTACCAGGTCCACAAACTACCACTCCAATGCGCTTCCACCCCTCAGCCTCCTCCACATCTAGTAATGCTGCGACATCAAACCTTCCACCAACCTTGACATCACGCTCCCGTACCGTCTGAAGAAATTTACTTAGGTCCTGCACCAAGCCCTCAGAAGATGCTTTAACACTCCAGTACAACTTAACATTTGAATGGTGTCGTATGAAAGGTAAAATAGCAGTGATGCCGATGCCACCCGCGATCAAGACAAGTCGGTCTGCCTTGAGAACTGCTGAAGTTGAGTTGTTCGGATACGGACCATCCAGGAATGTGAGCAGTGAAGTATGGCGCGCTAATGCTTTCGTCATACCGGTAGACTTTCGCACATACAGAGATACACCTGCTGTTGTGGTACTGCGGCTAGGAGGTGCATGGGTGGCGGTGACGGAGGTGAGAGTACCTGTTTTTTCGATATCTTCTGTGTTGTTAATAGAAGTCGAGCGTTTGGATCCTATTGATGATGTTGGTGCTGCGACACTATGGCCCTGGCTTGTGAGAAGTGCTGTGGAAACGATGGAAAACGGGTGGTTCTCCCATGGTCGTAAAGGATTGAGTGTGGGGAAATAGGCGTATGTGTGCCTTCCAGGCTCTGTACCCCAGCGAATGCCCTGGATATCGACTCGTACAATGTCATCGCTGACTTGCGTTACTTCTGCCCGCCTTGCTCCATTTTTCAACAATCTGAAAACTCGCAAGACACGATCCGAGAACCAAACAGCGCACGTAGCGTACAGCCAGAATTCATATCCCCATTTCCTCTCAAACAGAACTTCGACGTGATACCATGATGCCGCAATGGTGATCACAGCCAAAATTATATGGCCAATGAGGAACAGTTCATAGCTTAGCCTTCTAAAGAAGAGAACCGAGAAGATGACAGTGATGACCACAGCGATAGTCGCCACAATACCCCAGATCCAGTATGGCTGAGCTTGCTCAGTAGCCAGCTCACCCATATTCTTATACAACAAATACTCGGTGATCGAATGGAGAAGAACTTGGAAGGTGAACATCCGGGCTACCCATCTGTGCAGCAACATGTATGTGCTGTGACTCCAGTTCGTGAGCCAGAGGAGGATATTATTGCGACCGGAGAGAAGGACAACGAGAGGTGCTAATGCGAAAGCGAGTACGCCGGTGCGGGCGGAAATGTAGCCCATTATCTCTTGCCAGGTTGTTGCGAACCACAAATTTGGGGAAAAGGATCTGTAGCCCGCGGCTGTAAGGATGATGTTGAGAACGATAAACATGGAGATGTAGAGGGCTTGACCGGCTGTAGGGGCATTCCCAAGTGACAAGGGGAGGGCGCGGACGTGGTATGTTCCTAGAATTGCTGGGTAGACGATGTGGGGTTTGAGTTTGTCCATGAGAGTAGACATCCAGGGAAGGTATCCAAGGATAGTGAAGAGTATAGGCGTTGCGAATCCGACGACTAGTAGAATGATGCTGCATCAACTTAGCTCTCAACATGAGGAGAGGGAGTTTGACAGAGAACGTACCCATATCTCGAATGTATAGTTTCCGCATTCTCAAACGCCCACAAAGTCCCCCGATAACCATCCCACGTATCATGATCGAATGTCAAAATCTCCATTATCATTCCATCCTCTCCAAGTTCCGCTGTCGGAGGGTCATGCTTCGCCAACTCAACCAGTGTCTCCTGATAAGTCCACTTTGGCTGGACTTTTGGATCGCCAGTATTCTTATCTGCCCAGTACTTCTCCAGTCTCCACGGCTCAACATCGATGCAGGTAGCATTGATGCAATTTGCGAGGGTTATGAGCCAACTTTCATCTTGAGCTCTGCATTCGGGAGGTGTAGGACCGGTGCCGTGATTGTGGGCGCCGGACATTGTTTCGTCGGTCGAACACATGAGCATGGCGCCTTCGAAAATAGAGCGGCAGGCGAATGCGCAGTTGGGCTTATACATGGGGATGCCATATCCAATGAGAGCTGAGGATGGACCTGGGAGGGCGAGAGCCAGAAGGCTCAGGGAGGTTGAGACCTTCATAGTTCTGCTCTCTAAAGTATTCAACTCTAAAATGAAGAGGTAGCAGGGAGATGTCCAATGTTTGACAGATGTAGGGTTGTGGACGAGGTCGTGACTGGAGAATTTGTGACAAAATTGCTGTCACGTCCGTTAAGTATCCCCTGTCTACTGCCCGCCCAATCTTTCGTGATGAGCCTGGGTGAGAAGGTAATCCGTAGCCCTTCACTGGTTTGGACGCCGTACCCCAAACTCTGCTCTGAGGTGGCGCCCACTGGCTGTAAACATGCTCAGCCAAGAGCGGACGCTCCTCCCGCCATAGCGGAGAACATGCTCACACAGATTTGCTGTGGAAAGATGCTGTGGGATTTGCACTGCCTTGGCGGCCTATACCTGTCGAGCCGTGCCGTCGGGAGCGACAGTTCAAAAACCACCGCAAACTTGCGCACCTGCATACAACAATTATGCCGAAAGCAATCTTAGCCGGCTTGGCAGATTGGAGCCAAGCTTCCGTGCCGCGTAAAATGTCTTTGTGCTTCCCACAGCTGCTCTAGCGAGCATGAGGAACTTGCTATGGTCGAGGTGTGATCAAAAATATCCTTTGTGATTGGACGACACTGCTCCCCATCCAGTGTCACCTTAGAGCTTATCTTTCTCGATTTCGTATGTGAAATTCTCCTGAACGAACTCCACGCGCTTTAATAGCTCCATTCTCGAAGATCTATCAATGACTGACAGGAATGCGATCCACCATAGCGCGTCAGCATCAGGACCCTCGAGCACATCACCACCCTTTTTCCGCGTGTAGTAGTCCACTACATTCGCTCGGATCGCTAGATGCTTGTCCAGAAACTCCTTTGTAGCATCTGGCGTCTTCATTAGCCCCGCCCGCGTCTGCTGAATGATCATAAGAGACAAATGAAACTGCGGCCCTTTTACAAAGGACTGGGACAGCGCACGTAAGCGAGGAATCTCCTCAGATCCAAGTGCAAGCAGCATCCGGAGCGCGTAGTAATCCACACCATAAGCCAGCATCACAGCGACGGACTCCAGATATCCAGGTGGTCGGGCGTTGATTTCGTGAAGATAGATCTGCGGCTCTCCTAAACCTTTTGCATTCTTGTCTACTTTGAGTGCAAGGTCGAGCACTCCGGATTGCGTGGTGTATTCTACCCTTGAATTGCGAACGCGAGCCTCGCAATGAAAGACCCCACTTTTGAACCCCTGCCGTAAGATACTGTCTCTCATCGCATTCCCAATAGCATCTTGTTCAACCCGAGGAAGACCAGATGGCATGACATTCTGTGTCTCTTGGAAATTCGCCTTCACGCCCGCATTCTTTGAATCTGCGGGGCTTGGAAAGTCGTCGCTAATCTCATAGAATAGCACTTCACCATCTAGAAGCACTATGTTCGCATCGACTTCTGGACCGTCGACATAAGGCTCTACAACGACAGCGGTGCTAGGCCTTGGAGAGTTGGCGTGTCGGGCTGAGGCTTTTTGCACAGCAAACGTAAGTTCAGGTAGGGAGCGCACCTTGGACACGCAGTCACTGCACCAGCCAACTACGGGCTTGACCACCAGAGGGAAATTCAGTGGCTCTTTCCTTGACGCGAGGTAGGAATCTAGAGAGTCGGCGTTAGGTAGCACAAAAGACTCTTCCGCGCCGATTGTCTCCAGCATCCGCGTGCGGCCTTTATCAGCGGCGATATCGTACGCTTCTGCTCTCTCGGTGGGTAATCTAAGGATTGCACATGCTCGTGCAATGGAGGCCAGGCGGACATCACTAATTGTGACTATACCATCGATATTATGGGGATATGATCGAACGGCATTAACGACCCGCTCCGCAAGCCCATCGTCGGCGCCAGTGTCAATTTCGATGAAAGCTTCGCGGAGGTGCGCCCATGGTGACACAGGGTCCTGGAGCCAATGACCTGCTTCATCCAAGATGATGAGAATAATACCTAGAGCTGCCGCAGCATTGAACGCTCGCTCGATACAGTCGATGTCCTCCCGGCCTTGAACCCATGCTATTCGACGCGGCAATTGTGGAATCGGTAAAAGCCATTCGAAACTCAGTCGATTGTGTAGTTCGGCGTCTAGGTTTTGGAATGAGGCAGTTGACTTCAATGTGAGGGTACCGATGGCTTTAGGTAGTAGTTTGTTGAGGTCCGAGGCATTCAGAGTCTGCTCAACTGCACTGATGCTTTGGAGGGGCGCGAGGAAGGATGTGACTTTTGAGATGCACTCTGAAAATTCAAAGCGTTGCTGAAGGAAGTCGCATCGAGAGACATAACCACCTGCCGATGGGAAGAGAAAGCGTAGGGAGACAGAAACTGCAGTAGGATCATCTTCTAGAGCTTGCAAAGTGTTCACGAAGAAGGCACCAATGGGAGAGTCCGCCCCAGAGTACTCGAGACGAGGGATATGTTCTCGATCTTCAGCGGTGGTAACTTTGGCCTTGGGCTGTATCAAAACATCCAGAGACCAGATTGACGAAGGGAGCTCAGGTGTGTAGGTAGCCGGCAAAATTTGGAGGTATCCTAGAGAAGTGCTCACGGTTAGTGAACGATCCCCGACGAGCAAGACATTGGGGTTGCTGGAACCTACCGTATATATCTAATTCACTGATATGGAGAAAGACATTTTGCGGCTCCTTTGCAATCATACTTCGAGAGTGCACTTCAGAGTGAAGTTTGCTAGTTGTAACGGATTGTATTCTAGAATCAAGTTTTCTTCAAATACCTACCAAATAAGAAGAGTCCTTGAGCAATCTGTGATTTGAAAGCGCAATCTAGCGACCAGCGAAATGCTACCCATCACAAGACTGAGGTCGTGGATAATGCACATCCCCTGCATATCCTGCTCAAATTCCTAGCCAAGAACTAGATCAGCTACCGCCTAGGCGGGGTATTAGGGAGTAATAGTTCCATCGGCCGAAAGACGCCAAGGGATGTGATGAGATTATGGTCAATGCTTAGGACGGAAAGAGACAGCTGAAGCTTTGTCGTGCCAGCTTCATGTATTAAGCGCAGGTTTGAGTGAATAACGTGGGCTTGTGCATTCAATGCGAGGAACACCTCCCGAACTCGGTTCTAGCCGCCGTGACATGCACATGTCTCGATTCCCGTGGACGGGCGGGACGAAGGTGATCAGGACCGACGCCAAGAAGGCCATCACGCAGCGGAATCGTGCTCGGAGATCTGGAAGGTGTAAGTTTGCGAGGCGTGGTATTGCTGATGTGTTGGATGATATATGAGTTCCGTAGCGTGATGTTTCATTCGGCGCTGATTTTGTTCTTCCGTATCTGTGTTGTTCAAGTAGTTCTGAAGCCTTCGTGATCGTTGCTCTAGCCTTTAGCATTTTATCATTTACTGAAAGGTTACAGAGATGGCCTCATCAAATCCATTGAATGTTTTCAAGGGCCCTAACTCTTTGGCAAATTTCTTTGATCCAGATCAGGGGCCACCTCTTCCTCTTGTTGAAATACCAGATGCACTCAATCTACTGCGACGAGATGGCGTACGAATTTTCGCGAAGATGCTTACGCAGCTTCCAGCGCAGAATGTGAAATCTTTACCAGGTAAGTGTAGAACCAGCGTGACAAATTTTTGAGAACACATGCTGAACAGTAACCAGCGCTCCGGATGCTCCGCAATGAGAAAGACGCCCGTCACCAGAAAATAATAGAGGCAAGCTCAGGGTCTACCGTGTTGTCACTAGGAATGATCTCGAGAGCGTTGTGGGGAAATGACGATGTCCACGCGTATGTGACGAACAAGAAACATCCGGACTCCTTGAAGCTTCTGCGTTTCTTTGGGTTGAACGTGTGGGTTTCCTACTGCAACCAGCTGGGAAATAAAAGCTGAGAGAGAATGTGTAGAAACCTCTACGGTGGCCTAGCCCAGCAAGAGCCATATGATCCGAAGGGGATTATGGGTCGCCTTCAGGGAATGGCGGAAAGGGATCCAGCAGTATGCTACCCGGGGCAGTATCACAACGAACATGTAAGTTTGACCATGTATAAGTGAAGGAGGTAGCTTGACAAATACAGAATTGGAAAGCACATGAGCAGTGGACAGGAGCGCAGATATGGAAACAACTTCCAGAGATAAATGTGGTTTGCTCCACCATAGGAACGGGAGGTAAGGTTGAGGAATGGTTTACTCGAAAGGCAACGACTTACCATTCGCTATAGGATGCGCGGTTGGTACAGGGACTTACCTAAAGTTAAGAAATCCAGCCTTGAAGGTAGTCGGGTTGGTAGTACCAAGCTCCATACACGTAGACATTCGACTGACCCGACACCCAGTGTGTGCAACGCATACGGCGACCCTACGCCCGGACCTCGACACTTTCCCAACTTCGAAAGTTCTCCCTTTCCATGGCGAGAAACGATTGACGCGTTCGAAGATGTGGCGTCTGTAGACTCGTATCGCACATCTATGAAGCTCTCGCGATATGGCATAATAGCGGGGCCTTCCTCTGGAGAGGCGCTGCACGGCCTCATCACGTACCTTCAGCGGATGAAAGCAGAGGGGCGCCTGGCGGAGCTCGCGAATCCTTTGACAGGCGAGGTATCGTGTGTGTTCATATGTGCGGATCTACCGTACCAGTACATGGATTTGTACTATAGGAAACTCGCCAAAGAAGAATTTCCTCTTATACACAACGAGGTAAAGCCAAGGCGTTTCTCTTCGAAACCTGCCGCGTAACTGACGATGGCTGCAGAACCTCCTCCACTGCGACCAAGACGCGTATGATGAGCGGTGGTTTCTGAAGCCTAGTGAAGCTGCCAGTCACTTGTTATCAAACAAGAGCATCCACGACAACGCGATTTGCTCGGCGCCGCCGCCCTGTTTATGTGCGATGCAGCCGCTGTCTTCCGTCAGCACGCCGTGTTCAGTTTCGTCCCATGTCAGCGATACATCATCGAGTAGCTCTGTGGACTCAGGATCCTCGACTTTCTCTGTTCCCGACTATCCCATCTCTGCCAACAAGTCGTACGTGTCGCCAGAGATGACGATCCTGGACCTGAGGCCTCGTGACACGTTCGTGGCATCACATCTTTGTGGCTCAGTGAACATCCCATTGCTACCAACACGTGACAGTTTCTTCGGCGATGCAAACGCGGTGGAGAAGCGATGGCTGGAGATGAGGGAGGCTTTCGAGCGGGAGGATTGGGCTTTGGCGGATGGTCGAAAGGTACTTGTGCTGTGCGAAGATGGAGACTCCGGACGGATGGCGACAGCAATGCTACGGGCGAAGGGCTGTGAGGCTACATGTGTTGAGGGAGGATATCCAGCGGTGTCGGAGTACCTGTGTGCACTTGAGAGGTGATGGCGACAATGGAGGAGTGCGCCGCCCTGTCTTTGGCTATTGTCTTGGCGAGAGCGGCGTTTGGCGAAGGTTAACCCCGGGACTACGTGGATGCGCATATATAGACTTTATCAACGACATCAACAAAGTCGTGATGGAACCCATTTAGGTCTTGCCATCGTGAATAAGATATAGGTTAGATGTCATTTCAGTACGTACTGTCTAATCTGCTCGGAGATCGCCCAAAGTAGCTAGATAGTGCTACGTGTCTGTTGCAAACTTATCCTCTATGTCTATTAGCAGTTCGGAGTTCTTGATGTCTGGACCGATTAGTTCTTTCCGTCGCAACAGAGTTGGAATCCTGTCTTTGCCTTGCGATTCTTTGGTAATGATGCCATCGATTGTGTGCTGATGGGAGTCTAGCCTTTTTGTTTTTCTTTTCTTTCTTTTTTCCGAAGAAGTAGTTAGAAAGAACGCCAACACCATTCGATGGTCGGCCGGTTGCGAAATCTTCAGACAAGCAAGACCAGGTCAAATTTCGAAAATTTCGAGCGCTCTACCCTCACTAATAGCGATGTTTTTCAATTTGTGAAATGCTGTCTTTTAGCGCTATTTTTCAATCTTTCCCTCCTGTT
>BLYF01000001.1:84143-99897 GCA_014905255.1 Herpotrichia juniperi | reverse complement strand
TACCTCTGTCCCCTATTGTTACCTCTGTCCCCTATTGTTACCTCTGTCCCCTATTGTTACCTCTGTCCCCTCTTCTAGACTCGTTTCATCTCATGGACCCAGAAAGCACAGCTCGGGGTCACTGCACCTCAAGATAATATCAAGAAGACACGTACCTTGCTCCAGAAATTTGGCCAGTAAAGAGCCAAGACTAGGAGCCAGGGACAGAGACAGGCGTTTTCTCACAACCTTCACAACCAACACCAAAGTCTTCAGCAAGCTCCAAGTAGCTGACTCGGAAAGGACTAGTAGGAGGTCGCTATGATATGACGCCGCAAAGCTCAGTTAGTGAGCACAATTGTACACTCATATGATGAAGTTTGACCAACATGATTGTAAAATTCTTATGCTCAGTCATCCTTTGGTACTACGTAAAAGAGGAAACTAGTCTAGCCACCACCAAGCTCCATATCCTGATAAAAGCCTGCACGACTAGAATAAACGCATGGTCTGGCACAACGCAAAACCAAAAGTAAATCGTTAGGCAAATCCCTAGAACCAATTCAGTTTTAATACTAGGCTTGACCGCCTAGTATGTGGTCTTTTAGTAAATGCAATAAGAATCCGCATGATTTATGAAAGCGAAGGGTGAAGCAATAGTACGTGACCTATTGCAAGTCTCGAGACTACACGAATCAGAATTTGCGGTTTCTTTCTGAGGGCTTCGCTAAATATGGATGATATTGAAGCCAATCACCCGTGGCAGGATCTTTCGTCCCCGTGTGGAAACATTTTCGGCATTTATGGTGCCATGGTACGAATACTAGAACATACTGGGGTAATCGTGCTGAATAGACGAAACCTTACAGACTGTTTCAATCAGCTACTTTGGGCAGATTAAAATATGCTATAAGATACAGAACTGCCGATCGTTTGATTGCGGGCCAAGGATGCTCCCAGTGTTGACATTAGATGAGTACTACATGCCAACCTGGCAAACTCACATCATACTTTCCACCCCAGCCCCTCCAAATCCGAGAATTTTGCGCAAGGCCTCTTATCAGCCCACTTACGCAATCTCCTTCCAGGTCAGCCCCAAACTCTCAGGTGCAAACATCTCGTTTAGTAACGTCTGCTGGATGTCTAGCGACACATGTTGTGCACGCTTCCTCGCATCTCCTAAACTCTCCCCTTTTTCCGGCACTGGCTCCAGCGTGTGCCCCTGAAATAGCACCGCCATAGTCGCTGCCAGCTCAACCTGGCTAAACTTCTTTCCAGGGCAGATACGCTGGCCACTTGACCATGGCATAAAGTGTTTTTCAGTATCAGGTCTTAGAAGCTCATTCTCCAACGCAGGCTTGGCGCCATCTGCAGTGTAGATAAAGCGGGTAGGGTCCCACAATACGGAGTTGGAGCCCCAGAAGCCAGTGTTGGTATGGAGAGCGCAGAAATTGACCTGGAGGTTTGCGTCTGGGGGTATAGTGTAGGTTTGGTCATTGACCTTCAGTGTCAAGCCGGCACCTGAGGGAAGTTTCGAAGAGGAGCCGAGTGGGTGGCAGAGACGAAGGGACTCCATCTGCGCGTTTGTTAGTTGCTGTCAGAATAAATATGGGGGATCGCGTTGTACTCACTGCGACAGCCTGGCAGCGTTTCAGTTTCGACCAGTTGGAGTATGCCCATTCAGTGGTGTCCTTCTCAGGGTAATAATGTCGAATCTCCTCTGCAATCCATTCTTGTGTTTCGGGGTGCGCGGCGAGGTTTACAATCATGTGAGCTAGGGTAATGGCCGTTGTATCATTCCCAGCAAATGCGTAGACGAAAGTATTGCTGATGATGTCTTGCTCAGTGAAAGTCATATCCCTGCCCTCCTTCTTTTGCATCATCGTTGAACGAACCAGTGCCGCCACAAGATCATTGCTGTTATGTACCCCATTACCGTAGTTCACCTTCTCCTGCTCAATCAAGCTGACCACATAATTCTTGAAGGTAGCCACAGCGTCGCCAGCTTCTTGCCAAGACTTTGGCAACCACGTCGAGTTCTTGAGCTTCTCGCCGCCAAAGATGAAGATGACGATGATGTTGGAAAGGATCTTGGAGAGCGAGTCTCTGTACAGGTATGAGACATCGGCCTCACCGGTAGTATTTTTGAGTTTAGATTCCTGACGACCTTCAAATGGATAAGGCTTTGAGAACAAGGCTGCAGCGAGGACGTTGAGTGTGAATGTTTTCGCATCCTCGGCAACAGTCCTCACAGGCTGCGGCGCGCGCTGCGTCCAGTACTCCAGCATGCCCTTTGCTTGACTCAGCGAGCTTGTCCACACCAACTCATTGTTTTTTTCTGTGAATGTCGTGCTCGTGACCTTGCGGTGCTTCTGCCACTCAGCTCCATCAGTTGTGCTCAGGTTTTTGCCATAAACATTCAGCACAGCCAATTGCTCCGTATTCCTCACAAAGTCGGCGGGTCGCTTCATCATGTCCCATGCTGCATCAGGGCTCGCGACATACAGCCAGTTACCGCCGGGGGAAACGACCATGAAGGCATCGCCGAGCTCTGCATGGACTCTGTAACGCTCATTTGCTTCCCAGCCGAAGAGGTAAAATCGTGTGAAAGTCGAGTCCTTGGTGGTGAGGCCAAGACGAAGAAAGATGCGCACAAGCTTGCTACCAAAGGCCATCCATAGCGGGTTTGTGGGTGTGATATACCTGACGAGGACTGGGAAGCCTGCCGCTTTGGCTTTGGCGAGGTTGGTTTGCAACGATATGGCAGACCAGACCACGAGGGCCGTTGGGAGCGCAAGGACGGTGACGAGGATTGTAGTGATCATCGTGTTGCGATTATGACGGTGAGGCGCTGAGCAAGACGAGATGATGAGAGACGTGGTGAGAAAAAAAGGTGAGAAGGCGTTTTCCAAACAATCAATCACGCAGGCACCAAAGTGCGCCAAGGAAGGGGCACAGCAGGTGCGACGGGTGGGAGTGGCCAGTGCACACGGGTAACGCCCGCGCCTTTCTCTAGCTAGCGCCGCGCTTGCAAGGACGTTCGGGTATCAGTACCCTTGTAATTCGCAAAGTCCAATTTCGTCCAATCAATAGAAGTGGAATCGAATTGTCCGGTGAGGCTATGCGTCAGCGGATATATTACCAGAAAGAGCCAGTGACACAAGAATAGCAACACAATGAAAGGCTGATTTCTCGGCGTGAGCTGCTACAGGTGTGGATCAATTTGCCAGTCTCTTCAGGGTTTTGCACAAGCGTTGATGTCGAACAAGGTCAGAGCTCTGCTTACAACCGGCAACTTTCATATACACTATAGATTGACCACTTAAAGTCTGCCTTGTGCCGCTCAAGAAGTCGTGACCAATCATGTCGGTGGCATTATCATGAAACATCTCAAGGTAGACCATGAGCACGTGATCCATATTTCACCGTCTACAGAGCTGAAGTTTTAGATAACGGCTATGTAGTTCCAAAATACACCTTTGTTGAACACGCCTTAGAACACTATATCGTGTCTTAAAGTATCAAATCAATTTGGAGTGATTTTGTTAAGTAAATGAACTTCAAGTATTTGCAAACCTAGAGAAGAAGCAATAATCAATTGAGAGATTGAGATAGCTTGCGCGTTCGTTGTTTATTACCAAAAAAAAAATGTCAATACATAATGTAGCGATGGGTCATGAAATGGAGTTTAACATTGAAACTTGACATGTGACCCTTGATGTACAGTGCGAAATGTCCCTCGTAGATATTTACAGCACGACCCGCCACATCTCTTCACTCTTGACAAAATCGAATCCCTTCGTGCTCTTATTCTCCAAGTATACTCTCGGCTGCTGTCTTCTTCGGAACCAAAGGCCGACCAATGTGAATAGACAGATACCTACAAATATCAGTAGCCACTAGTTTGTGGAGCAAAAGCGAATTCTTACCATCTACTAGTCTCACTTCAACGCCAGAGAATCGGCTAATCACCAACCACAGCGCCGATAAGATCATGAGAAAGACCTCAATGGTGAAGAGTGGGACCTCAGGCTTTTGAGATTTTGGTGAGACAGATGTAGCGGCGTGGATTGTGGACATCTTCGTGACAGTGGTCTGAGTAGGTTGGAGAAGCATTTGAGCTGTGGGTGGGTGGAAGAGATAAAATGTTTAGGTGATGTATGAAAAATGAATTTGGTTGGGGTTTTGGTTGGCGAGATGATCTTATAAATGTTAGGATGTTGGAAAGAATTAACAGACAAATGTAGGGAAATTGGAAGAGCTATATTGTAATACTGCCCGTAGCCGCTCGCATTCTGAGACGTAGCTGACCTACATGGCGTGTTCTTGATAGTCGCAAGGCGCAATGCTTATCCAAAGTTCTCTTACACCCGCGAATCCAGCCTAGCGCCCTCACTGTAACTGGCCTCTCGCGTAGCACACAGCCCCCAAAAGGTATCTCAGCCCCCAAATATCGGACCCCGACAATAAATTAACGTGCCACGATAGGACGATCAACAACCCTCCGCTAGCTTTCCCCATCACATTCTAACCCTTTTTGTATTCCATGCCGCAGCGCCACCAAAAGTGATGATATCCAGGGTTGTAATCCTCTTATAGAATACAGTCCCCTCTGCAAACGGATTGCTAGCGCAGCCACTCGCTTCAGGGGTCGCACGAGCACACTTGTGTTTTTTTTACAAGAGAAAAAGCCCCTGTAAATATTTCGACGGAGGGGAACGTAGACAGCCAGGCAAGCGGTTCAATGAAAAACCTGGGTGCCAAGTTCGATAAACCTATTAAGCTAAATAGGTAAAAGGGCGCGTCAACGGGAAGAGGAACAACGTAGCAATAAGAAAAAATAATTGGATGTATATAACAAAACAATCATTACCAATCATCACATACTTAATTATTCTCTGCAAAAATAAAAAGATATCATAGAATTCTGACGCTTACAATTCATACATTTCGTGAGTTTGGCTTGTTGGGAGGTGATGAATGTACAGGGGAGCCCAGCACAAGTTTTCGCGCCATGACTTGGCTGTGGGGTTCCTGACAACACTACGGGGAGTAAGAATAAGCCCCGAACACCCCTGTCCACACCTTTTATCTGCCGCTCTCACATCATGGTGCAGTTTGAGGACGTGGGCTAGGAACTGACACACAGTTCGCCGATTAGGTGCGCACAAGCCTTGGAATGTAGAGGTTGAAGCATGGGCTCAGCCGAATAGATCACAATACGGAGATTTCGAGGGAGGAAGGATGAAGGCTAGGAGTACGGACACACAGTTCGATGGCCTTAGATGAACATACGGGACGGACCGATGAGCTCGGCAGAAAGCGCCAAGTTTGACGCCTTTAGCCATGAGAGTACCAGATTGCACGTCTACTGAAGTAAACTCTCGAGATGAGAGGATGAAGGAACTGGACGGAATTTGTGGGTACTTACGAGTGAAGAACTGCCGAAGGAAGATATAAATCGAGGGCCTTCGAATACGTCCGATCGCTATGCTCTAAAGACGAAGAATAATTCAGACAGCAAGTGAGGTTAAGCAACGTTATGTGGGAGTAGGAAGGCGTATGAGTGGTCGAGCAGCTGAATGTTGGGACACTAGAGCAGTTGTAGAGTTTGAGTTTCAATTCATACAATCGATTGAATGAATTGCTATCATGAGATAACATGCACAAAGATTCTCGAGACAAGTGAAATATTGGATATCGCAAAGACGCCCGTTGTCAAACACAAATGCGCCATACGCCCCTGTCAAACCCAACACTATTGCCCCAATTCTAGTCTTAAACCTGCGACTTAGGGTAAACACTCTCCTTATTCACAACTGAGTGCGAATCATCTACAGTTCCCCCATAAGTGCCCGTGCTTCCCAATCCACTTAAGGGAATTGACCCATCCTCAGACGAGCTCCTCTTCGCGTCATCAACAGTCTTCAAGGTATCAAAGAGTGACTGTTGGAAGTACTTCGCTCTCGCCTTCAAAACGCGCGGTCTCGATCCCGACTCCTCTTTCTGCGCGAGTTCTTGCTTGCGCATTTGTTCTTGTCGGGACTGGTTTTCGTTGTGTGTGAACAGCTGTCGGAAAGAAGCGAGGGAGGCGATAAGATTCGCTTTAATCGAAATTAGCTTGCGTCCCAAGTTACGAAGTGAGATGTGGATTAGACTTACCGGCAGCAAACTCGATGAAAGTCCAGAAATACAACCAAGTAATCTCTGCCTGTTTGTTTCCTCCAACATAGCCTTTTCCAACGACTGTCACTCGAATTATGGCAATGATCATGGTGACTAGGACAAGGGAGAAGAGGCCGGCGAGGAGAAACTTTCGACCCAGACTGACACGCACGCTCCATAGAAGTGAGATGGGCATAGACATGACTAATCCACAATCAGGTTTGATCAAGACTGAAACAAGAATAAGGGACTTACTAAGTGCGTCGGTGACGAGATCTAAGGCACAATTGACCCGGATCGTAACCTTCTGCCATTCAATTGCGGCATTGGAACTGCAGTTCATATAGATTTTCGTAAACGGGTCCGAAAGACAATGGTACTGAATTGTTCCCACGCACGAGATGAGTGACGCAGCTGTAATGAAGGTAACGATCCACCAGAAGATGCGGTAAGACGGAATATGTGCTCCCAAACGCTTGAAGAAGACTAAGAAACTGAACTTGATGCTCCACAGCCCAACGTAAAACATGACGAGTGCGACATTTGAGCCTCGGAGGAAGCGTTCGGAGATTTGAGGGAAGTCCGCGGTGGGCATTTCGAGGCCAGCTGCAGCGCGGGCGACGTGGTACATCCCTTCCATGGTCATTTGCCAGATACATGTCATAGCGAGGAGCAAAAGCCAGGCGAAACTCGCGAGGTAGTCGTCTACGAGGAGTTTGCGGAAGGAGATATAACGGATGTACAGTCTGAATACGAGGCCAATGGTTGCTATGCTAGTGAAGGTCCACATGATGCCCTACAGAGTCGTTGTCAGCACAGATCAAGTACGTTGGAAGGAAGGCATACAATGAAGGCATCCTTTTGGATGATTGGCGCAGCGGTTGTTGGGGCGAATTGGGACATAATTAAGAATGAAAATGGATATTCGAAGTCCAAGGCTTGAAGTGGTGGAGGTTCTGACTTCAAAGGATAATCAAGAGATAATCGAGATGAGAGTCAGCGACAGCCTTGGAGGGGTAAAGAAGGAACGACCCTCATGTTATCCTTTAGAATAAGCCTTAAGCGCTGACAACCACGTTCCTAAAGTGTGCTGTACCCTTGCTGCGAACCAGGGTAGAAGTACTATAGTCTTACCCCGAAGGCCGCGCCCACGTTCAACCCCACCAAGCCTATGCAACCCTAGTGGGCTACAGTGGCGGAGGGCCTGTAGTAATGCGACGCCGAACTATTTGATTCCTGTAAGCTTCTTTGAACCCCGAAACTTGCAGGGGTGGCAAAGCTCAAAATAATACCCGTGGTATGACAGGGTTTATTTCGTGTAACCGTTCTAGGCGCCATGCGATCGTTTTTCAGTCTCGGACGCTAGCGGCTTACGGACTGTCATGGCAGTAGGAAGTGCGCGTTTGTAAATTAATTTGTAAAAGAGCAATGAAATTATATTGGCTTTTGTGTGCGAAAATCCGTACATGCAATTCTAGAAGGAAACTGTCGATCTTGCAATATGGCTATCATCTAGACTGTAGATGCCTTCTCATCTTCCCGATGCTCCACCAGCTCCACCGAATCCTCGGTATTGATAGGGATTCTTAGCCATTCCATGCCAGGCAGCGCCAAATGTGACAGACATACAGAGACCAATGCGACTACCATGGCATCTCGTAGTGCAGCCATATAAGCGCTCCTGATAACCAGTGCTGCAGCCGGATCGGTGGTCAGCTGTTCCAGATGCTGAGCGCCAGCAGCGAGGATCTTAGCTCGTGATAGAGAGCTGGTCAAAGGATTATTCTCGACAATACTAAAGATCTTAGTGATAAAAGCCGTTTGGCAGATGGCGTACGCCATTGCACTTCCTAGCTGTAGACAGAAGACAGTTATGCCATTTGCAACAGCCATATCTTCATCACTGCTCAGAGTCAGCGAAATGTTTCGTGCGAGAGAATGGATCTGCAAAGAACTGACCCGATTGCCGCCTGGAGCGCAGTGAAGGGCATATTAGCACCAATTCCGGCTCCCATTCCGAACAAGAACATGAACCCGGTTGAATAAGCTGTGTTAGAGTTGACTTGCAGAGTTGTTAGAAAGCCAGCTCCTATGGCACTGATCATAGTTCCAACGACCATGAAAGGCATCTAAGGATGGTTAGAGCAGGGCTGTTGTGGCGTCAAGATGGCACATACGTATTGTCCCCATTTTGTGACCAAGGCTCCGGCAATGACAACGAATACAATTCTGGAGACGTCCAAGGCAATGAGCCTGACGCCACTGTTCGTTGCAGAAGTGCCATGAATGGCCTGGAAGTAAATAGGAAGATAGTAGAGGTACTGCAAACATCAGCATGCTTGCAACTAAATACTGTAGGCCTGTAAGGTTGTTACTCACCACAGACAGCGTAAGGTAGTTGAAGAAGAGATGAATACTGCCGAAAAGCACAGTGCGTTGGCCGAGTAGCCGCAATGGGATCAAAGCTCTCTCTCCTGCAAGCTTTTGGGTCCATCCAAATACTGCTAGGACAACAGCGAAGACGACCAGTAGCGCAATGATGACGGGGTCTTTCCATGCCTTGGTTTGACCGCCCCACTGCAAGGCCAGAAACAAGCATACAATGCTGCTTGTGAACAGAAATGTCCCAAGCCAATCCAGTCTTCGGAGTCGTTCGAGCACGGACATGTTTCTCAAAGCTTCGCCGGAAGGCTTGACGCGAACGAAAATGGGGATGAGAATCATGGCAACAGCCCCAACCGGAAGATTTATGTAGAAACACCACCTCCAGGATACATGATCAGTCAGAGCGCCGCCAAAGATGGGTGCTGTGCAGGTGCTGAGGCCGAAGACGCTCACAACATATCCGTAGTAGAGCGGAACTTGTCGTTTCTCGACGGTATAACCAACAACTGCTAGTGCTCCCTGGAAAATTCCAGCAGCTCCACATCCTGAAATGGCTCGTCCGATGATGAAGACAAGGGAGCTCGGGGCTGCGGCGCACAGCACGGATCCAATCTCGAAGATGGCGACTGATGCTATGTACACGTATGTAATGTTGAAGGATTTGAAGAGGGAACCAAAGGTCGGTTGAAGGACAGTGCATGGCAGCATGTAGGCCGAGCCATACCAGGCGATGTCGTCGAGAGAGTGGAATGAAGCTGTGATTTTGGGGATCGCGACTCCAATGACGCTAGCATCGATGCCGACCAGAAACATGCCGAGGGCGAGCGAGAGGGTGACGATTGCCAGTCGCCATCCTGCGAGCTGGGTGCCGGTGTTGGGTCTGTCTGTCAATTCTGTGGCGTCATTGTCGTTGTCGCTGACGTGCACTTTGTTTTCTACCTGGAGAGACTGGAGCGCATCAGCGAGGTCAGGTCGCCAGTATACATTTTCAGGACTCACCATGTTGTTGACTGAGGCGCCGAGAAGGGAGTTTGTCGTCAACAGAAGTTGTCAAAAAAGTGTTGCAACCAGCGCGTGTCTGCTACGCCACACGTACCTGGAGAAGGCAAGAGCGTTGCGTGTTTGCTACGCCGTGGGGAAGGAAGGAGAGTTGCGTGTTTGCTACGCCGCACGTAGAGAACGAAAGAGCTATGCCGCAGTGGAGGAAAGAGCTATGCTGCAAGGCAGGAAAGAGCGTCTGTGCTCTAGCGCAACGGCTTGTTTTGCTGTGGCCAAACGTTGCACCTCGCCGCAATCAATTTCGTGTCGTAGCGTGGCATGGCGTGGCTGGCCGCTGTGATTGCTGCACAACCTCTTACTTGGCAGCGGTATATGCTGAGTGCGAATTGCTAATTGCTAAATGCTAAATGCTAAATGCAGCTACGGGCATCAACAGTTCCCACTACCACCGGTAAGCGCGACTGAGTTGAGTTGAGTTGAGCGGAGCCGATTCCGCCGTGCCTTCCCGATGCAGGAACGACGGCAGTGGCGCCCCGCTAATTAGCCAGCGATGCAGACCCAGCGCCACGCCGTTTTTGACTGCGCCGCCTTGGTCACGCCGTACCGTCTTTTGCCCCCATAAATAGACGTTGGGTTGGATGATCGCAAACAAGCACAAGCACTAACGTTAGCACTCGCACTCGCACTTGGCAAGGCGCGACGCACGAACCATAGTGGACGAGTCAAGCCTCCAAATCACGTTCAATACACAGTAAAATCCCATCTCCGGAGTTACGTCCACTGCCAGCCAGCCGCCAATCCTCCCGGCCTGCAACCTCGCTTGGGCAATAGCCCTAATGTTACTGTATGGGTGCCTTCCTCTAGCCCCTGGCTCCGCCCTGAACCTTCGGAGACCGACTCGACAACTACCCTCGTCTTCACGTGGGGACACGCTGCACTCGCCGATAGAATCTCACCACAATGCTTTCAGCTCCCTGGTGTAATCGTTCAAACCACCCCTTGTTCCGGACATGCTGGAAGAGGAATGTAGACGGTTCTGGGGCTAAGTCCTACGGCCCTTGGATATAAGTCGCCCGTCTTCTTACATACATGCTCTCCAGTGCTTCCAGCAGATCCATATTCTTCACTCTACCTGTTCTTTCATTGTACAGTACACTCGCCGCCATGTTGCTTGATCTTATATCCAACTTTACGTCCTTCCTTTGGCTTCATCAAAGAACGCTAACATCTCCTTCGGCCATTACCCTCGTTATCTTGGCATTGGCATTGTTCGCCTGGAGGATATGGCGGTTTACCATCTCAGTCTATCTGTACCCACACAGGGTCAAAGAACTCCCCTACTGGATACCATGTAGGGACCTTCCTTCTTTTGACCCTTGGAATCACACTGATCATCGTGCTTCTAGTTGTTGGTCATGCCTTGGGATTTTATAGAAATTCGGGGGCAGTAGTCGCCGCTGCAGTGCGCATCACGAACGGTCTTTACGAGCCTTTCGCAGTCAATGTTCTTGGCAAGAAGCTCTATTTCATCACGAACCCGTCAGATGTTTCAGAGTCCTTCCGAAACGTCACCACCTTATCATGGGAAAAGTACCTGGACGAGCTGCTCGTCTGCTTTGGTGTCAAATCAGAAATGATCTCATTACTCCACGAAGAAAAACCAGCCCTTCACGACCACTTCAGCACCGTCACAAAGAACAAGATGCAGCCTAACCGCTTGATCGACTTTGCCGCCCTTGCCTACAAGCGCCAGTTAGCAGTAGACAAGGTCGACGAACTCTCGGCACCTTTCTTCAAATCCGTCGTCGACACATCATCATGGTCTCAGCTCTCTTCCCAGAGCATACATCCTGGTCAGGTTCGCCATACCATTCGCGGCCTATTAGATGTCACACTTTCTAGGTCAATAGCACAAATGTTCTTCGGCCACGCCATCTTCCACATTGAACCCGAAATTACTAAGCACACGCTCGAATTCAGCGACGGGCTCTGGAGACTCATCTACCACTACCCTCGGTGTCTGGCATCAGACTTCTACACCTCATACGACAAGATCATGCATGCCATCGAGAAATATGCCACAGTGGACCCTGCAGATACATCAGATGCTTCATTCGTGGTCCGCAGCATGGTCGAAGCGGAAAAGATTGCGGGACTTGATGTGCGCTCGGCTGCGGCGCTGACAAGTATTATGTACCTCGCCGCATTCGCCAATGTTCATTCCACCTCTTTCTGGCTCCTCTCGTACATCGCTTTCGACCAAGACCTCAAAGCCGCCCTCCTCACCGAGATAATGCCCGCGTTCCAAAATGGGAAGTTTGACACAAATTACATCGTGAACCACTGTCCACTCCTTGACTCGTGTTTCCGAGAAGTCCTCCGTCTGCATATCGTCTCCTTCTCACTCCGCCTCATCGATGCACCCACACAATTTAGCGGTAAAACGCTAGAGCCTGGGAACATCCTTCTTGTCCCCTTTGGCCGCCTCCACCACGATGAAGCTGTTTGGGGCAACGATCACCACCGCTTCAGCCCTACCCGTTTCCTCAAGAACGGTCTTGCGTCGAATCCGGCATATAGGCCTTTTGGCGGTGGATTAAACGCGTGTCCAGGGAAGGCGCTCGCTGCGAGACAAACCCTCAGCTATGTCGCTTTCATGCTTTACTCTTACGAGATTGCAGTTCCTGAGATGAACGGAAAGGCGCAGCAGTTGCCGCTTGCGGACGAAAACACACCCACATTCGGTACGAGCGTCCCGAGGAAGGGAATGGATCCTACGGTTGACCTGAGTCCCTCTTCGAGGCCGCCTGTTAAGTTCGTCGTTTCTTGTCCTTGACCAACACTGAACAGAAGAAAAACACGAGTTCTAGCGCTTGTCTTGCAATGAACATGATCACAGTGGCCAATTACTACGACTATTCCTTTGTCTCATATATCCCACATCCCATTGGTTGGCAACTTCGATATTTTATATCTCTTTTATTGTCATCTTCGAGTCATATTTTCTTGATTGTCATATGGAGTTTCGTTGTACATTATTCAATGCTAGAAAGTGGTAGAAAATCTGGCCATTCAATGACGCAAGGGGAATATAACGAAGAGCCATGGTAGCCGTCTCGGCGGGGTGAGGATAGAAGTCATTTGCGTCAGTACACCACCTGTAATTAGTATGGTAACTAGAAACCACCAGCACTAGACCTAGAGTGGACGACGGAGTCCGGTTGAGGTTGTAGAAAGAATCTTAGTACTTCAGACATGAATAGTAGCATTAGGTCAATAACAACGTCTCACATGTTTCGTGGCTCATTGATTGTATCTCGAATGTAACTGCATTTGCTTGGCTACCACGCTTCACAGATTGAGTTATTTATAGTTCAAATATACATAGGTAATAGAAGTTTGCCTTGCCTGGCTCTCATGTTGGCATCAATTAGGTTGATCGGCTAGATCCGCGCCTTCATATCTCCCCTTACAGAGTGACCTTTCCACTGAAGTGCAATCGTTGGGAGAAAGCTAATACCCATGAGTAACGCAGCTGCAATGCCAGCACTATTTGCGATTCCGACGTTCTCGAACATTGGGGGAAACCTCCAGCAACACGTTAGCATCAAGCTTTTGATCTATTCGCAGTTCGACTTACCAAAAGGGGCCAACAAATCCCCAGATCTGCCTCACAAAAGTGATGAACACACCAATACTCCCGGCCTCATCAGGATAACAATCCACCGCATACGTAATCAGAACTGTTGTCACGATCTGGTTCCCAGCAGCTGCGATACCAGCACCGATAATAGGCGTCACATTCCAGTGCCCGGCAGGCGCTTGCTCGATACGCACTAAAAAGACCACGACGCCGCAAATAGCGAGCATATAGCCAATATAACTTAACCAGAGCCTGAACTCTGGAGCAGGTCGACTTCCTCCCATCCTCTTTGCTCGCCGACCCATCCAGTGGTCACTGGCATATCCGCCAATCTGTTCTCCGACAATGGAACCCACAATGATGGCAATGAACTGCAAGCCTAGTTGTTGAGGGTTGAAGTGAAACTTTTGCGCGAACAGTTGTGGAATCTCAACCGTAGTAAGCACAGACGCGAAGAGAAAGACCATGGAGTAGGCAACGGCTGGTGTCATGACACAAGGGTATTTCGCCATTCGAAGGGGTGAGACAAACTCATAGGCTCTGATAGGCGTAGAGTCAATGCGGCGGAACTTAAAGTACGATTCTTTGACCACTGGAGCGGTGTACTGAACGCCATGACGCAAGAAACGCGTTTCTGGGCCGAGGAAGATGTAGAGGATAAATTGAGCTCCGTTGATCTGACCAATCATCAGTGCTGCTAAGGAGACGAGGGAAGGGAGGAGTAATACTATTGCAAGGATCCAGTAGATCCATCGATATCCAACATGATACGCTACAAATCCCATGATGAATGGCGCAAGCGGGACGCCCAATGTGATCATGACCGTCCAAATGCCCATATATTTCGCTCGCTCCTGCTTGAAAAACGTCTCAACGACCACCGCACTTCCAATGGCAGATGCAGGAGAAATGAAGAACGCAGCAAAGGCTCGACACATAGCCATAGCGACATATGTGTCTGTCATTGCACAGCCGACGTTGAAAAGAAGACTTCCAATCAGAGAAATGAGGAAGATGGGTCGACGACCGAAGCGTGTAGACAATGGACGCCAGAATAGCGGCGCCCCGCCGATAATAGCGATTTGGAGTGAGGTCAGGTACGAGACGCGCTGAAGGCTGGTGCCGAGATCTAGAGCAATATCCTCGTACGCGGGGATGATGGCTGCTGCTGTGAAGGTGGACATGCAGGCATGAAAGGCAACAAGGAGGAGATTTAGTGTCTTCTAATCATGTGTCAGTCTCTCTATCTGAACGCAAAGACTAGATGTATATAGTACCTTCCTGCTCGACCAGTTGTATGGATCTGCATCTGTCATTAAGGGAACGGGATCTAGTTCAAAGGTTCCATGTTTGGTCAGCAGATATTGACAATGCTCTTCTGAGAGATGTGCTAATTCTGCAGGTTCAAGATGCGTTGTGTGTGTCGCTATTTGTTCGAGGTCGTCGTTAACTTTGTGGGTATCTTGAACTGTTTCTGTATTTTTCTCCATGTCCGATAGAGAAGAGTGCCTAGTGTATTTTAGAAACGAGAACTACGACGTTTAAAACGAGGATAAAAAGAATTGGAATGGATTATCAGAGGACATGAGATCGAGGGATGCTTTGTACAAAGGCAACTGCATCTTTGTACAATTTCCATGGGGAACCGTAGTCAGATATGGGGTTGTGGAGTCCCCGGCGAATGACCCCGCGAAAAGCCGCGACAGCATCCCGTGCAGGGATGGATGAAGCTGTATCCGCACGTTTCCATCACGACCAGTCAGAAGCGTAGTCCGCATCAGATTTCGTACAAAGAAAGCAAACTTCCTGCGCTAGTCGTTTTATGTGACTTTCGGATTCTGATGGCGGCAGATGTTTTGCGATTGTAAATTCTTTTTCCGAAATCGGTCTCTAGGTTTGGTTTGAGCTTGCGTCATTAGCCGGAAATAAGGTTTGAATTTGTACAAACCCGGACCTAGAGTACAGTATTGACGGCAAGGCGAGTGCTATCGATAGCCGTGGCATTGACTCGGGAGGAAATGTTGCAATAACGCGCGTACAAGCTTTGAGGCGAAAGCTTGGGAGGCTTATGCTCGGTTCTGAGGGGCAACGTATACTAGTCCTAAATGCCAGGTGATTGGCCAGCAAATTTTGTTTATTGCGCAGCGAGGAACGGTCGATTCTCTAGCATAGAGAAGATAGCTAGTGGAGCTTCTCGTCGGTTAGTTCTCTAGTATAGAGAAGATGAGCTGGTGGAGCTTCTCGTCAGTTGATTCTCTGGTAGAGCTTCTCGTCAGTTGATTCTCTGGCAGAGCTTCTCGTTAGTTAATTCTCTAGTAGAGCTTCTCGTTAGTTAATTCTCTAGCAGAGCTTCTCGTTAGTTAATTCTCTAGTAGAGCTTCTCGTTAGTTAATTCTCTAACAGAGCTTCTCGTTAGTTAATTCTCTAACAGAGCTTCTCGTTAGTTAATTCTCTAATATAAAGAAGATAAGTAGGGAAGAGGTGTAATAGTAAGGAGGGAATCTATACACAGCTAGTACAGTGCTCTAACACAGCTTATATAGAATCTTACAGGCTGTATAGGAGGATAAATAGGCGCTTATA